>VDFB02032008.1:0-34780 GCA_007258455.2 Sequoia sempervirens
CTTCTCAGTGAATTCTTAAACTACTAGTTTAAGATTTTATCAAAGAATAACCATGTCAAGAGATGCTAGAGCAATAAGGGATGAACTACAATTTAAATAACATATTGCTATTTATAATTTGGAAAGAGAATGCCATAAGTTGATCCAAGTTATTCAAGAAGATTGTAAACTAAATGAATATACATATGGAGATTGGATATAGAATGCCAGAACCACACATAGGAGTGGTTCATGTGCTAAACTAAGATGATCAATAACAAGAAGTTTAGGGAGTATTTTAAGCTTCAAACACACTTGGATTGCAGTTAAGTTTTATAGACTCCTGGATCACTTACTAACCCTTCTTCAAGCTATGGAAGATATCACCAGACAACAGCACTTGTGAATGTAGAAAGTGTGAGCTCATGGACCACATGACATAGATCCATAGGATACAGCCTCTAATAACAGTGTAAGTTGATCCATACTGGTAACAACTAATGCAAACATAGCATTTTTGCCCAAAAGTAGGGAATGGGATCGTATAACTCTGGCCATTGGTGGAATCTTCCTTTTACATTGCTTGGTACTTTTATCATGCTTATCACCATTTTGGCCAACACAACTATGCACAAATGCAAATGATTCTGTTATGATTATAAAAGAAATACTTTCTCACATGAACATACAAGCATGCTGCAGCATTAAATTTTGGATTCAGTTTATTATATTTGCAAGATATGCTCAGAGAAGTATATGTACCATATTAATTAGGTAACAGTGGTAGTTAGTCAGTTTGGTAATAACGTCCAATGTAATTAGGAATTCAAGGTTTCTCTGCTTGCAGATACAGAAGTGGGCAGAGGCTGACAGCACTGGATGAGAAAATTATTCTTGAAAAGCTTCTTCCATATCATCCAGAGATGGAAGAAAAAGTTGGCCCTGGGGTTGATTTTATCTCGGTATGAGCAGTTTTTCTCTTACATCTAGTTTTGTAATGGTTACTTTTGTGTAAACAGTAATCACTCTATGTTCAACAATAACCTTTGTGCATATAATATCATTTTGTAAGAGACAGCTTCTGGAACAAGTAGATTATTAGCAACTGTAAAGCAAACTTGTACTTTCCATTAGCTGGTTGGTCAAGCTGTCAAGCAAATGAACTCACTTTTACTCTCCAAAATCTTCTGAATGGGAATTTTTCAGCATCGATTTACATTGCCTTATACATTTATGAGAGCAAATAAAACTGTAAATCTCTGATTGCTGAATGCTTTGAAGAATTGACAGAGTATGTTACAATCTATCAAAATGTAGAGATAGCTTATTCACATACTTTTATTATAGGGCTCAATAATTTTGATGGCATGCCAGAGTCAATCTTATGAGTTGTACCTTATAAGATTTATGCATTATTAATAAAAATTGCACATGCCTTTAGAGGGTTGTACCATAATCAACTTCACATTTGTAGGAGTAACCATGAAGATGCATTGTCTGTTATAAATTTCGATAAGTTGGGATTGTATCCAGGACCTACTCTTAGCTGGTTGATTTCTTTATCACAAGCTACCTGCCCATTGCATGATGAAACTTTCATTATTGTTTCTTAGGTGTAGGCAAATCAAGCCACACATGCTTTGGCATTCGTCTGAAAACTCAATGCTTAACAATCTGCCTGTGCTAACCATTTTCGGAGGTCAAAAGCTTCTCTATTTGCCATTATCAATTAACCTACAGACACAAAGTGAAAGCACAACTTGTTAGTTTTTTGATAGAAAATTAAAAAAACACCTAAATTAGATTAAATCAAAATAGATTTACTTTAAATTAGTAAAAAAAAGGGATTAAAAAAAAAAAAATAACTAGGGTTTGAAAAAAATGTGAAAACAAGCTCCTGGAATGGCGTCCCACAAGCTGCGGGATTTCCACGTCTTGTATGAAGCGGGGACGAATTTGAAACGTCCACCGGCGGAGTCCACGCAGCCTCAATTACGGTACCACGGGGACTTTTGCTCATTAAGCGAGGATGCTGGGAATTTACAGCCTAAGTACGGAAATGGCCAATACATCTCGCGTCAGTCTGCAGTGCGGTGGCATACCCTCTGACCACCAAAAATCAGATGCATTTTAAAAAAAAAAAAAAGTTTTTTAAATTAAAAAAAAGGTATGGGCGGGCCCACAAGGGACGCCCCATGCCACTTAACCTAATTTGTGCCTTATATGTGTCCTAAAATGAGAAAAGCAACTCATTTTTACTTCTTTCCTTGTGAAGTGAAGCATAGCAAAAAGAGAGCAGTTGAGTAAAGGAGAGCAGCTGAGTGAAGGAGAGAACAACAGTTTGAAGAGGAGCTTAGGGCATCATTTCCAACATATTAGAGGTATGTTTTTCATCTTTGTTTTGTATTTGCTATTTGTTTTTAATTTTTGCAAGATTTTTTTAAGTTTTCAACACATAGGAAGGGCATTTAGTGTTTACTTTTTTTTTTTTTGAACTTGCAGCTCTTTGAAATTAGAAACTTCATAAAAATTTAGAAAACAACCATGAGTAGCAGCAGTGATAGTGAAAGTGAGGATATTGAAATCCAAATGCAAGAAAGAACTCAAACTCAAAGAGCAAGAAATAGACATAGAGGTAGTGCAACTGCAAACATTGGGGGGTGTTCAGAGAGTGGGAGTGGAGTAGGGTCAGCAAGTTCAAACCCATTTGAATGTCCATCTGAACTCCTCAAAAAATGGGCAAAAGGCCCATTTAACCCCAAAAAACCTCTACTACAATTTGCAACAAGAGTTGATAAAGAGAAGAAAAAAAATTCGGGGGGTAGTAGAGTATGGGAGTGTCATTTGTGCCACAAACAATATAGGGGCAGCTATACGAGAGTTTATTGCCATCTTTTGTGGATTGGTGGTCAAGGGGTGAAAGGGTGTAGAAAAATAACCCAACAACAAAAAATTGAGGCAACTAGATTGCATATGGAGGGGGAGGCATTAAGTAAAGGGGTTTCAGTTGAGAGTTTGCAGCCTAGTATGGGAATGCCTACACCATCAGTAGATGTTGCTTCAACTTCTCACTCTCATGTGGGGGAGGATTCTACTAGAGGAAAGAAAAGGAGTATGAGTGTTGTTGATATGTTTAATGTTACAGTAAGAGATGGGGCTGATTCCTCTATTGCCAAGTTTTTTTATGCTAATGCCATACCATTTCATGTCTCACGTTCACCATATTTTAAACAAATGTGCAAAGATATTGTAGTTGCTGGTCCCTCATATGTTCCACCTGGAGAAACTAAGTTATGCACCACCCTTCTTGATAAAGAGTACTCCAAGGTGAGTATTTTGATGGAGGATATGAGACAAACATGGTTGACAGATGGCTGCTCCATAATCATGGATGGGTGGACCGATATCAAACATCGGCCACTCATCAATCTTATTGTCACTAGTACAACAAACTCTTATTTTCTTAGAGTTGTAGATTGTTCAGGCAAAAGGAAGGATGTAACCTTCCAATTTCAGATTTTGAGAAATGCTATAGAGGAGGTTGGAGCCTCTAATGTTGTGCAGGTATGATTTAATTGATTTTCTTTCTTTCTTATTTTTTATTTTGATTTTTTTATTAGTTATTTAAAATTTTGATATCTATATTCTATACTAATCTAGTAATCTCATATCAACTTGATGATATGCCATTGCCAGGTAGTGACCGATTCAGCCCGTGTGTATAAATTAGTTGGATTAATGGTGGAGAGTGCTTATAAGCACATTTTTTGGACCCCTTGTTGCGTGCATGCATTGAACAATACCTCAAAGGACATTGGGAAGATAGATTGGGGGAAGGCAGTGGTTGCAGAGGCTAGAGAGGTGCAAATGTTCATTTGCAACCATCAGACTTCACTTGCTTTGTTTAGAACATTTTTGAGGAAGGAATTCCTCAAGCTCGTGGAGACTAGATATGCCAGCTACTTCATTTTATTGGAGAGGATGCTTGAGGTCCAAGAGGCTCTACAATTAATGATGGTCAATGTAGAGTGGGGTAGATGGCAAGAGTCAAGCACAACTGAGGGAAAAAGGGTGAAACAAAAAATCCTTGATGATGATTGGTGGTCCACAATGAGGTAAGAAAATTGGCATTGCTGATTTTATTATTTATTTGAATTATTAAATTTTATTATTGCTGATTTTTATTTTATTATTTAATATTTATAGGCTAGCAGCCTAGCTGATTTTTATTTTTGTAACTTGTTTGCACTTGCAGATATGTATGCTCCTTCATCCAGCCTATTGTGCAAGTGATTAGATATGCTGATACTGACTCTCCTAGCCTTGGAGAGATTTATGAGACCTTTGATAGTATGCTTGGATAGGTCAAGCAAGCAATTTATAGCAAGGACCCTTCTTTGGCATTTTATGAGGAGCATCTTAGGCCCATTGTGACGTGACGGTGGGACATTATGAACACCTCGCTTCATATGGCAGCCTATGCTCTCAATCTGAAATGGTATGCACCGAGGCCTAGGAGAGTGGCTCCATCTCATGATGAAGAGGTGAAAGAAGGGTTCATGAGGGCCCTTACAAAAATGTATACTTCAGAGAAATCTACCATACTTCGCACACAATGGCTTGCATTTGCCAATCTTCGTGGTCCAACCTTTGGCAAACCAGAGGCGAGGATGGATAGAGCTACATTGGCTCAAACTGACCCTATTGGATGGTGGACGTGGCATGGGAAGGATGCACCAGAGTTGAGATTACTTGCCGTTCGCCTTCTTTCACAGGTTGCCAGTTCCTCTGCTGCAGAGAGGAATTGGTCCACATATAGCTTCATACAATCAGTTAAGAGGAACTGCCTTACCTCTAGATGATCGGAGAAGTTGGTGGCAGTACATAGTACTTTGTGCTTACAAGATCACCAGTCTAGTGAGTATCGTCAGACTCTAGCCTTACGTTGGGATGTTAATCCCAAAGATGCTATGCAGATTGAGGAGGAGGATGCACATGAGGGATTGGTTGGTGTTCCATTGGTTGAGGTAGATCCTTCTATTGACATGGACACTAACATTGGCTTAAACTCGAGCTCTGATGGCGAGGGCGATGTTGATTTAGACCTACCTTATGCTGATTAGGGACCATGGACAGCGATATATTTTCTTAGTTTTATGTTTATCATGTCATTTCATAGTTGAGACTTGGAGCCTTTGGGCATTTTGGTTATAATTATCAGACTTTTATATGATATGTATGCACATTTATAATGAAAAGCATTTGAACTTTGTTAATTTGTTTGTCAATTCTCATGTGAAATCTCAATTCAAGTCTAATGATATGTATTAAGCTTATACAATGTCTAGAATGAATGCTTTATCAATGTTATGCTATGAACATTTGAAATTTCTCTATATTTTTAAAAATTTCCCTTTTTTTTTGTCAGCCGTCCCCTGCCGTCCCCTAAAAAATGACCCAAAAGTACCCCCGTACCGAAAACTCGTCCCGCCGTACCGGGTACTCCTCATCCCTAAAACCCCGTGGAGCATAGGAAAACAATGAAAAAATAAGAAAATTACTTTAAACTAGTAAAAATTTAAACTAATCTAAGATTCTAAACATTTTCTTATTCAAATTAAAAAAATATCTAGGGTTTGAAAAGAAATGTGAAAAAAAATGAAAAAATTAGAAAAATATGTAAAAAAAGGGTGATGAATCTTGTTTTGATGAATATAAATATATTTAAATCCTTTTTATACTACATTTACGATCTTTTTAAAACTTAGATGCAAGAAAATGAAGAATAAATTAACAAAAAAAAGAGAAAAAGAAAAATAAAAAAACCTACCTAGAAATCCAATTTGCGTTTGAAATTGATGAAAGTCCTCTTCAAATATTGTCTCCTTGATGCAAAATTGCTGAAAATACTTGCAAAATGGTTGGGAGATTGTTTTTGTTGAAGTAGAGCAAGTGTGAGAATGAAAAAATGAAATTAAAAGCCCTTTTTACCAATCGCGAGAGACAACTTCCTGAGTGGCCGAGTTTTTCACATGGACTCGCTGAGGTTATGGCGAGTACTCGCCAAAAGCTCAGCGAGTTTTTTTCATTTGCTCGATGAGTTTTGACGGGATAGTAAATGGCTCAAAAACTCAGTGTGGCAGTCGCGAGACAACTTCCTGAGTGGCCGAGTTTTTCACATGGACTCACTGAGGTTATGGCGAGTACTCGCCAAAAGCTCAGTGAGTTTTTTTCATTTGCTCGACTTGTTTTGACAGGATAGTAAATGGCTCAAAAACTCAGTGTGTAGAAAAACTCGCGAGTTTTTTGCAACTCGTTGAGTTTTCTGTGAGTATTTCAACTATGGTATAGACAAAGGAACCCACAAGTATGCCATCTAAGTTTCCAGTGTTGTGTCCTACATAACTAATCGACCATACAACTTAAGACATCTCTAACTAAGTATGACCAATCTAACTGGATATGCAATCTGGTACACAGTGAACCGACTAATGCAAGCAAAGACTTTTCATTACTTTGGCCAAATATTTTAAACATATGAATCACTTCCTTAAAAAATGAAGTTGTAAGTTCACGCTCCTCTAACTTGACTTGGAAACTACCTTGACTTATGGTTTAACACAAGATTGACTGGTTGAATTGTTTGATTAACCTTTCTTAAGGATATTAAATCATAAAATAATAACTTACTAAAGCCATGTAATGTCCCCTTTTTAGCCCTATGCTTTTTAGTGGCCGACAACCTATTTTCGGAGTCCTGTAGGCCACTTAGAGGCAAGTTTTAGGGTTTCCAAGATTCTTGTAGGTTTCATGTCAAATTTTCAAGGGTTTGTTGCTGGAGTTTGTCAGAAAGATTTTTGGGTCTTTTTGGGTTTTCCTGAGAACCTTAGTGGCAGTCATTGTTATTCTTAGTGGTGTTTATTTTTAGTAGTGTCTATTTTTAGTACTTACTATTTTTAATAAGTCACAACGGCTACTTGGAGTGTGCTCATTTTGAGTTTGTAGTCACTATTTTTAGCAATATGCTAGTTTTAGTAATTGCTATTTCTGGCAAGGGTTTGGCAGCAGTTCAGAGCAGGGTTTCCAGTTTTAGAAGTGGTGGCAGTTGCAGTGTTTGGCATCTTGGTATTTTTAGCAATAGCTTCTCCAACATTCTTGGAGTTCAAAAATAGAAGGTTTGCAATTTAATATTATAATGTCAAGTAATTTTTAAAAGCAAATATTATGCAAAGCTAAAGTGGGCGCCTATTTGAAGGCTTAAAGCAATTTAAATGATAAACTTATGCATATCAAGGATGGATGCCCAAGTATGAGAGTTAAGTGTTTTAATTGAATTTTATATTGTTTCAAAAGGTGGCCTCCCTTTTTGGAGGGAAAAGCATTTCAAACTTTTGGGTCTTGGAGCCTATTCATATGCTCTTTCTTGCTCTCATTTGGTTATGCAATTTGGAGATAAAGTTATGCAACCGGATTGGAACCAAAGTGTTCTTTCCTGAATCTTTGGATGAGAACCCCCTTTAAGTTGCTTGTTTCGGATTTGAAAGAAAATCCCTAGCTAGTGGAGTGTGATTGCATTTAGAAATCACCATTGGAGCTTAACGGTGATGGTTTGTTTTTAGTTTTGGTTACTTATGAAGAATTCTAACTATGTTTTTGTATGATAACTATTTGTGCAGAGATTTGGGTGCGCTTTGGAAGTGATTTCTTGGAGTTTTAGATTGCTGGTTGCATTTTCCAAACCCTTGGTTGTACCATTTTTTGGCTCACGCTGATTTGAGGAGTGGATAATTTTTGGCTCTTCCATCCTAGGGCACCCCTTCTTGCAAAGTTTGGCATTTTATGATGGAGAAATGGTTTTTTCCTTGCTGGTTTCCCCTTGAGGGAGGCTGTACAACTTGGCTGGAGGATGTTTTGGCATGTGACTTTGCTGATCAGACTTCTTGGTGGGTGCTAACTATCTTGTCTTGGATGCCCAACCTTGTTTAGACATTTGTAAGTGATTTGGAGGGATTCTATGGAGTTTGGGTGAAGTTATGTTCATTTTACTATTGCTGGTTGGCGCAATCAGCTTGCTGTATGTGCATATCAAACTACTGTTTTGGGTATCAAGCCTGTAGCAGCAGCTTGTTAGTCCTTCCATTGACCTCTAGTGGACCAATCTTGAGGTATACTTGTTCTAGTTTGAAGGGGGTGTTCTTATTTTTCATTGTAGCATCTTGAGAGGGTGCTCTACTTCATATTTCTGTCATTTACCTCTCATAAGAGCAATATCTAATGGACTGATATGATTATGTTGAGCTCATTGTAACACCATCAGTAGTACTATTGGTGAATGCTCTTGTATTGGATTTGATACTTACCCCACTGAATAAGTGGTTGCTCTTGCTGAAAAGTGGTTGAGCCTTTTGCTTTATGTACTTCTCACTCTCACTGAATAAGTGGTCGATTTTTCTATATTTCCTTTCTTGTTACCTACTGAAAAGTGGAAGTGGCTGGCTTTGCTTCCAAGTGCATTACTTTTCTTGTTGTCCGCTGAAAAGTGGAAGTGGTTGGCTTGCCGCCAAGTGCATTTCCTGTTTAGTTTCATGCACTTGTTATTTATTACTCACCCCACTGAGGAAGTGGTAGTTTAGAGAAGTTCAATATTGTAAGCCAACCACCGTATGCTCTCACCTTACCCACATCTGGATTTGGGTGATTAGAAAGTGGGAGGTTGCTTTATAGTTGCTTATCTTTGGATTTCATCTAATGCTAATGGGTGCAAATTTGTGGAAAAAATAAGGGTGGGTTATTTCAAGCCGGTAAACGACTAAGATGGAAATGTTTTCCTGACATTGAACACCAATGTTACGTTCTCGTAACATCTTGGGACTTGGTAACTGCCACTTATTCAAGTATTTGCAATCAAATTTTAAGAGTAAACTACTTTCCTATTTTCATGGACATATGGTTTACAATGTTATCAAACAATGTTATCGACTCAAGACACTTTGTTTTACATTTAAGATCTTGTCTACTTGTCAAATAAGTAAAATAAAGTAATATTGATCATTAATAAAACATATCACTTCTTTTAAAATAGTTTAGAATTTTCTCTGTTTTTCCTCATGGTTCTTTGCACAAGAACACAATAATAGTGTTGGTACAAATACAGTACATAATACCAACATCTTTTATCTGAAAGAATACTATGTTGAAGTGTTTGAAAATCTTTCAGCAAATCAGATTTTAAAGCTGATTTCATTCAGTTAACTTGATGTGTAAGCATTCAAGCTTATCTTTTAATTTTATAATTACATAACATAAAATATCCTTTACATATTCTTAATATAAATATCTATAAATATAAATATTTATATAACAAACTGAAGTTTTACTCTTCCTGAGAAAATGGAATAAATCATTCAATTTAACACAGCTGAGAAATAATTTCTACTCTGCTGTCCCTCTTAGAATGAAAGAAAGATTAATTAATTTTTTTTTACAAACTGGAAAAATCAGACCAATCTTTCTTTGTTTTAACATATAATATTTTTCAAAATAATAACTATTCTTTCAACTTTTTAAAACTGAAAACTATAGAATGAAACTAAGAATTTACACAGGAATAATAAAGTATGTAAACATGCCTGAGGTACTCTCTAATCTGCACTTTTGAAATTCCAATATCATAGTCATAGTGATTGAACACAGTTTTCCCAAGAAAACTCAGCTTGCTAATGTCGAAACTCAGATTTTTCTTGTAAAACTCCTTCAGAAAAATACCACAACTATCAACAAACAAAATCTCTCTACTCAAAACAAAGAGTATTGTCTATATATATTACGTATATAAGACTGAAATACTCTGCAAACTAAGCTCAAATACATATAATTCTGCCTGAACGTAATGCAATCGAACTGCCTCAAGCTTTCTAGAACATTCAGTCCAATGCTATCCTCTTTCTCCTCTTTGTCACTCCCAAAAAGCATAAGAGAAAGAATACTTAACAACGCACAAGGAGAATGATAAAAAATGATTTCTTCTCTGCATGTAGCCTCATCGCTGCTCTTCCCTAAACTCTGAATGGAATAATGATACAAATGATATGCTTTTTAGTTTTTACTCTCCTAATGTCCACGGATTCTTCCACAACTGTTGGTATTAATTACCAACTGCCCTCTTAAATTTGGTGCCACGTTCCATACTAACTTCGCATGCCAAAAATAGAAGTCATTGCTCCAAAAAGGCTCAACTAACAGACCATTATGCCACCCCATTATGGCTCATACAATGACAGTTTAAAATGCATTCATTGACAATTTCAACTGCCACTTAGTGGCTTCAAATGCTATTAGAACAGATGTGCCACTACGATGGCCATTACTATGGCTTTATTGCCAGTTAATTTGCCTTATAAAAGGCCTTTGATGGTGGCTTTTATGCCCCACGAAGTGCTGGCAGTTAAAACAGATTTAACTTTCTTTTACATGCTTCTATAAGCATGTCGATCTGTATATAATACTATATATATATATTTATTTATATCTGCTTATGTATTCTTATTTATATATATATATATATATATATACATTTTATTTGAACACAATTAGATAATAGTCAATTTGACTTAATAACCACAAAATTGACAAATCGAAGAAATGATATGATTCTTATATATCACTTTATTTTTATTGCATACACTAGGCCAAAGACTCGACATGGCTCAAACTAACCTTATGAATCGACACAACTTGGACAAAGCACAATAACTAACTAATGATAGGACTGAGGTATTTACCCAATCTAGATGCTTAGACCTACGTGAGTGTGTGCTTCAACTCATTTGGCATAAACCTTTTTATTTCCAAAGTCTATACTCTTCTCTCCAGTGATACTTTCCCTCTGGAGGGTAAGAATTGAATCCTGCATTTCACTTAGAAATCCAATCAAATAGTTAGCCTGTTATTAATCACAACATCATAATCTTGATTCAATAATAATAATCACCATTAAAATTGAAACATTGCATTGCATTTAATTTTGTCAAAATGTCAATTAACATATAGTCATCAACAAATATCAAAACACATTTTAACATAAAAAGTTAAAAGTAATTTGTAAAGAAAACTTGGGGTGTAACATTTGCCACCACTTCTTGGTAGGCTAAGAAACCTTTAGGAGGGCAATCTCAATCTTATCTTCGCTGGTGAAATCATTCATGGAAAAGTAAGATTCTATCAAATCTACCTAGTTATCGACAAAATTTTCATTAGTCTTACCCTCAAGCATTGTAATATCTAGGTTTACCTAAAACCTAGGTCCGAATTGACTACCAAAAAGTTTTGCTTGCTGATGAGGTCAATGGGACAACCTAGTCAAGGACCTCTACAAATTGGTTGAATAGGAATTTTTGTTGATCCATGAATGCTTCTTTGATTTCTCTCTTGATCATCACATGTATCTCCTCTTGCATTGGTTTGGCTCTTTTGAAATGGGTAGGTAAGTAGTTTGATGGATCTTATGGTTTGATGCTAAGACTTGAGTACTCTTACCATGTCCAAAAGGATGTGCAAGACACAAAGGAAACAACTCTGATGCCATTGATCTAGGGCCCAAGGTTAGAGTCCTAGTTGACAACTCTTTAGATGAGTTATCGCATATGCAGAATCTTATTAACATAATTAAAGAGAAGAAAGATAGTGGGATAAAGAACTAAACAATGAATGCATTTTATTCATGTATATATTTTATACATGGCATACCCTTGAGGAAGATGTATGGTCATTTATCTTCTAACTCCTAATACCTATATATCTGCAATATTACATATTTATGTATAGATTACATGAATTCATGCTGTGGAAGCCAAGAGTCTCTAGGAAGTTGAACTATCTCCAAAATAAGTGGGTTCTAAATTGATTGTTGACGTGTCCTTGAGGAGCTAGCATGCAGCTTGGCATACTAAGAGTTTCGTGGGTGCCACCTTGGTCACCATATCAATTGTTTATGTTTGAAGAGTGCAAAGTGATACTTTGGATGCTATGGTAAGAAGCTTTGTGCATGGGACTTTGCAATTCTGCTTGAAGGTATAGTGGACCCTATTGGAGCTACGTTAGAAACTGCATGATGTTTAGTGACGTAATCTTTACTATAGAAGTGTATATGGACATGGGTCTTTGTTGGAGCTTGTGTGGTATTTGTTGGAGAGTGGATATGGGTTTTTGTGTTCTCTTGAGTATCTAAGAGGTGCTCTGGTTGCAAACCTAAGAAGTAGCCCCACAATTGTTGCAAGCCATGAGAATGGCGTGGGTGTTACTACAAGTGCCTTCTTGAGCGAATCCTCTTGCATAAAGGCATGGTTGAAACTCTATGATTAAGCACACTCGAGTTTGAGTACTACTAGGATGGGTGGTTTTTGAAGAAGTCTTAGTTCTTCACCTTGTGAGCATCATCTGGATGCAATGAGTGCTACGTGGACCATTTGGGCTCATGAAATATGGGTCAATATGGATTGAATTAAAACTATGTAGTTGAATCCCAAAAAATCATCACATATCTAATAAATTATAGAACCATCACTTATGTGAAAATGAATGAGCTAGGGAGCTCTATAATGAAATAATGAATGGTTTAGAAGGCATCACCCTTCCTGAAGAATTTGCAAATGGGGTAGCAAGCTAAGCAGGCTTGCTTGTGGGGCAAGCTCTATGGTTAAGTTTGTTTGAAATGGAGTGGTATTGGGATGGATGACCACAAAGGAAGTCATGCTTCACCCCTAGGAGAATTACTTAGTTGCAAGGGGCACCAAGTGGACCTTTATGCTCGTGAGATTTACCATTATAGGTGCTAAGTCTGGTGTAAATTGACTTGAAATATGCCACTGAATCCCAAAAAATCATAACATAATTTATGTTGTGGACATATTGGTTATGTGAAAAAGAAAAGATATGCTTTAGAAGAGGTTCTCAACTTTTACATATGTACCACAATTTTGAGAAGGTCAATCCTTATAGAGGTTTTGGAAGCCACATTGAAATTTCTCCTTCTAAATAATGGCTTAAATTTAGGATAAGTAAGTTTGTTGAGCTTTTAGATGAAGACATGGTAAATTTTTAATTCTCATCTCAAATGACATATATTGATCATGTAGAAACTCAATATTGATGAATCATCAATTTAATCAGCAGGTAAGTATTGCAATGTGTTACAGGTGTAATATCCCCTTTCTAAGCAGTTGTGCATTGTCGATAGATTAGCCTATTCCTTGGGTTCCTATAGGCTAATGTGGTTCAGTTAGGGGACCCCACAATTCTTGGAGACTGTGTTGTTCAGCCAGTTGGCATTTCCTTGTGTGGCGATGAGGTTGGTATTATAGAAGATTCCTTTTGACACTTTTTGGAGCATTTTCAGGCTCTTTGTATTATCCCTTGTCCTGCTTTGCCCTAGAATTCGCTTGTGGATTGGGTTTAGGGTTTCTTCCTTTTAAATGAATGTTCTCTCTAATGAAGTGATCTTGGATTGAAATCTGCATTCATCATATACCAATATTTCCACACATATACACATGTTTGTTAGCATTAATATCTAGATATCAAATATAAACATAATCATAAATGCAACTATGAAGACATATGAGGAGTGGCATGGGTGGATGCGCCCTAAAGCCCTTTGCCAAGCCCAAGAGGTTGTATACCACAACCCTCTCTTCTCGATGGCTTAGTACCTGCTTTCTCCAAAATTGTCATCACCTCGGAAGACACTTAACCTACTGGGGAAAGTTAGGGGAGCGTATAAGTGGTCTAGGCCTACCACCCCTCCATGGCCTCGGCAAATTCTTAAGTGGCACCCCCACCCCTCCATGGCCCATCCCTGCCTTGGGTTTTGGGGGCAAAATCTTAAGTGGGGTTTTTAGGCACCACTTTTCTCAAGCCCTTACTCCCCAGTAAGTTTGCAAACACTTAGAAGACAATCTTTTAAACAATCAAATACATTTTCATTTATCAATGGTTCTTTAAGTTCATATGAACTTCATTTCCTATAATAATTATCATTATGATAATACTAAAGAAAGCATTACATCAATAAACAGTTTAACAATATCTCACATGTATATGCAATTCTAAATTAGTGTAGAAACAGTCTATATTTGCCAGTGTTAGTCTTTCCTACTGATATATAAGTAGCATCCAAATTAAACGTATTTAAAAGATAACACTTTGATTTATATAGAAGTTAGGATTGGTCAATTCTAAAATGTAGCCACCTACATGA
This sequence comes from Sequoia sempervirens, assembly GCA_007258455.2. Taxonomy (NCBI): domain Eukaryota; kingdom Viridiplantae; phylum Streptophyta; class Pinopsida; order Cupressales; family Cupressaceae; genus Sequoia; species Sequoia sempervirens. The sequence continues at coordinate 14,234 of VDFB02032008.1, forward strand.
AATTTGCATGCTTAGGTTCAAACATGTTTGGTAGAAGCATTCAAAGATTAAATCCAGTATAAATAGATTGGTTATTAAGAAAGTTTATTTGTAGGAATTGGAACTCAATGCATTTAACATTATTTATCTATGATCTTTTTGTTCTCTTATTTGAAACATTCCAAATATTAATGCTAGTGAGAGTTTTACCCGAGTCGCTATTGGTTATTAAGAAAGTTTATTTGCAGGAATTGGAACTCAATGCATTTAACATTATTCATCTATGATCTTTTTGTTTTCTTATTTGAAACATTCCAAATATTAATGCTAGTGAGAGTTTTACCCGAGTCGCTATATTCGATTTCCTACTTGCCTTTTCTCTTGTTTCACATGATGATGCCTTGCTTGTCCCTGAGTGACCTCTATTTCTACGCGTATGAAGGGTTGTGACTTCTCTTGTCAAGTCGTGTCTCTATGAAAGGAGAGACTCCCTCATCCAGCGATGTTAGCTTCTCATGAAATCGATAGTTATATCATTTGATTAATTAGCAATACACGTTAAGCATATATGATATAATATGAGATAGCACTTGATCGATTAGTAATCTTTTGTGACTAACATACACGATATGATATGAAATATGCAATATAAAATATGTATTATTTCTTTAATGAATGTAAGCAACGTCTTTTCCTTAGCCGCTATTGATCGACGTCACAGTGTTCTTTACGATGAGACGGGATGAATATGATATTGATAATAATCACTTGCCCATTGAATAAATACAACATAGATATCGACCATCCTTATAGTCATCGTAATAATTTGGATATTCCTGAGAATGCTTGTATTTGACTTCTCGTCTTTCCAATTTGTAGACATGCTCCATACTCGGTAGTGTTAACATAATCCGATAGAGTAGACGTTGTCTCCCTTCCTCTACGAACAGGTCTCGACATAGTCAGCTTGCATATGGCAATAATATCGGTGCGGCAATATCATACTTTATAGTTGCTCCAATTATTTCTAATTATCATCTTTTATACTATACATTTCTTTACAGTATATTTGTCAATATTCATAATTTAATATTTGCGGCATTATATTTGATAATTTAATTATAATATTATCTTGGGAGAATTACTAATTGTTCATAATTTTAATATGTATTTTGTCTTTTTATCTAATTTATTTAATCCGATGCATGATTCGATTCCGGGGACATGATAGTCCTCCCCTCTCAATTTGCTTTCCCTCAAGCAAATCCCTTTTTGATGTCATATATGTCTCTTTACCTTAAGGCAATAGCTTAAGAGGAAGATTAGGAGCGTGATATATTTATGTAATCTTCTATGAAGAGGTTTTCTATCTACTTGATAAAGAAACCTCAGGAGTCTTATTGATATATCACAATTCTTATTGGGGAGATTTGGTTGGATAATATGCTTCCAGATTTTTGAGGGGGTAAGGTTGTCCTCAGCATTTAGATTTGCTCCTCTACGAAGCTCCATTTGTTTACTGTCTCTTCTTCTTTTGATTGGGTACCTTTGAGATCCCCTCCCTCATATCTTGTTTTCTTGCTCGGGTGCTCTTTACTTTCTCCCTCGAAGATCGCTTCTATCTTGTGGGCTTGGTTTTTACATTTATGATCATGTCCCTAAGGCCCATGGCATGTGAAACATAACCCCTTTTGTTTTAAATCTTCCATTGCTTGACACATATGATCACGATCCCATTTCCTATTACAGTATGAACATGTCTCTCATGAATCTTCTCTTCTTGGCCTTTCTTCTTTGTGAGGGGGTTTGGAAGGGGAGGTAAAGTTCCTGGGTTTGTCTTTTGGTACGCTATCTTCAAATTTCATGGCCTTCTGAATAGCTTCATCTAAACAGGTGGGCTCTAATGAACTCACCATACTTTTGACCAACCCCCTTAATCCCTCTATAAACAAATAGGTGACTCTCTCTTGAGAAATTTCAGGTACCATGACTGCCAATTTTTGAAACTCGGTAGCGTGGCTCTCTATCATTCCTTGTTGACTTACTCAAGTGAGCTCCCTAAAGTACCATTTGGGATGCTTTTGGTCGAATCTTTTGATCAACCTTTGGGTGAAATCATCATAGGTGGTTACTTGTTGATGACCTTGGGTTATGAGGCCGTGGTGCCACCAGTCATGGGCCATCCCTGTTAGATGTAACACGGCGAACTTAATGGAATTCTCTTTTGTCATTGGGCTTAAAGATAGATATGTGTCCAACTTTTGGACCCATGATCAAGTCTATAGTAGGCTGCTGCAATCTCATCCACATTATCTGCGGGGGCTTTGTTGGTTTCCCTCCCTTCAATGATTTCTTCTCTAGGAAAGAAGGTAGGTCTTGTGGGTCTAGAGTTTGTGGCTCTTGAATGTGTAAGATCATTATTTTCAGAATGATTAGAGCTTGTGTCCCTTACGTTATTGCCATTCATATTTTGGATGGCTTGGAGGAAAAGTTGTGAAGTCCTTTCATTCCTTTCATTTTGGTCCCTAAGGGCTTGGGTGGTTTGCTCCACAAATGCCCTCATCTTGTTATTCATAGATGCGTCCATGGTGTTGTTTGGAGTGGGGTTTTTTCTAGAGTTTCTTCTTTGGTAAGTTAACATTAACTATTGTTTTCACAGGATGGTAGGATTATGTTCTGATACTACTGTATTATCCCTTGTACCGCCTTGCCCTAGAATTCGCTTGTGGATTGGGTTTAGGGTTTCTTCCTTTTAAATGAATGTTCTCTCTAATTAAGTGATCTTGGATTGAAATCTGCATTCATCATATAACGATATTCCCAGATATGTACACATGTTTGTTAGCATTAATATCTAGATATCAAATATAAATATAATCATAAATGCAACTATGAAGACATATGAGAAGTGGCATGGGTGGATCCACCCTGAAGCCCTTTGCCAAGCCCAAGAGATTGTATACCACAACCCTCTCTTCTTGACGGCTTAGTACCTGCTTTCTCCACCCCTGTCATCACCTCAGAAGACACTTAACCTACTGGGGAAAGTTAGGGGAGCGTATAAGTGGTCTAGGCCTACCACCCCTACATGGTCTTGGCAGATTCTTATGTGGGACCCTCACCCCTCCATGGCCCACCCATGCCTTTGGACTGGGTGGAACCTTCAGTGGAACTTCCACCCCTCCATGGCCCATCCTTGCCTTGGGTTTTGGGGGCGGAATCTTAAGTGGGGTTTGTAGGCACCACTTACCTCAAGCCCTTACTCCCCAGTAAGTTTGCAAACACTCAAAAGACAATCTTTTAAACAATCAAATATATTTTCATTTATCAATGGTTCTTTAAGTTCATATTAACATCATTTCCTAGAATAATTATCATTATGATAATACTAAAGAAAGCATTGCATCAATAAACAATTTAACAATATCTCACATGTATATGCAATTCTAAATTAGTGTAGAAACTATCTATATTTGCTAATGTTAGTCTTTCCTACTGATATATAAGTAGCATCCAGATTAAACGTATTTAAAAGATAACACTTTGATTTATACAGAAGTTAGGATTGGTCATTTCCAAAATGCAACAACCTAAAATTTAAATGAATAGATTATGCTAGGCAGTACATGAAATTTGCATGCTTAGGTTCAGCCATGTTTGGTAGAAGCATTCAAAGATTAAATGCATTATAAACAGATCGGTTATTAAGAAAGTTTATTTGCAGGAATTGGAACTCAATGCATTTAACGTTATTCATCTATGATCTTTCTGTTCTCTTATTTGAAACATGTTGAATATTAATGCCAGTGAGAGTTTCACTTGAGTCACTGTATTCCTCCAAGTTGTCTTCGATTTCCTACTTGCCTTTTCTCTTGTTTCACATGATGATGCCTTGCTTGTCCTCGGGCGACCTCTATTTCTATGCATATGAAGGGTTGTGACTTCTCTTGTCAAGTCGTGTCTCTATGAAAGGAGACATCCCCTCAACCGGCGATGTTAGCTTCTCATGTAATCAATAGTTATATCATTTGATTAATTAGCAATATGTGTTAAGCATATATGATATAATATGAGATAGCACTTGATTGATTAGTAATCTTTTGTGACTAACATACACGGTATGATATGAAATATGCAATATAAAATATGTATTATTTCTTTAATGAATGTAAGCAATGTCTTTTCCTTAGCCGCTATTGATCGGTGTCACAGTGTTCTTTACGGCGAGACGGGATGAATATGATATTGATAATAATCACTTGCCCATCGAATAAATACGACAACATAGATATCGACAATCCTTATGGTCATCGTAATAATTTGAATATTCTTGAGAATGCTTGTATTTGACTTCCCGTCTTTCCAATTTGTAGACACTCCATACTCGGTAGTGCTAACATAATCTGATAGAGTAGACATTGTCTCCCTCCCTCTATAAACAGGTATTGACACAGTCTACTCGCATATGGCAATAATATCGGCGCGACAGTATCATACTTTATAGTTGCTCCATTTATTTCTAATTATCATCTTTTATACTATACGTTTCTTTACAATATATTTGTTAGTATTCATAATTTAATATTTGTGGCATTATATTTGATAATTTAATTATACTATTATCTTGGGAGAATTACTAGTTGTTCATAATTTTAATATGTATTTTGTCTTTTTATCTAATTTATTTAATCCGATGCATGATTCAATTCCGGGGACATGACACTTTTGGCCCAATATTACTATTTTTAGTAAGTCACCTCCTCAACGTCGACTTGCCTCCTTTGGTTCGACTTGTCCTTGACATGATCAGTTATGGCATTTAATGTTTAATTGGTGACATTTAATGGCATGGGGAATTATTTTTAAATAACGTTAAAATTATAAGTTAAATTAAATATTTAACTTATGTTATTTTTAATATTTTAAAAGTGACTTTATAAGATGGCATTTTGGGGACGTATGGATTATTTAAAAGATAAATTTAAGTTGCTTTCAAGTGGGACACCTATATGGGAGACATAAGGGGGATTTTATAAAAAATAAAAAGGTTATTTTCCCAAGGTGGGCGTGGGGTTTTGGAGGAGATATTAAAGTGTTTTGGAAGCCTTTTGGTATTCATGCTTGGAAATTTGTTGAGAATTACTACAGGTTGAACAACATTCTTCCATGGCTTTGTAAGGATGAAAACACTTATGGAGAACATCCATTTCAAAAGTGCAAGATCTTTCTTGGTGGATATTCCAGGTGATTTCAATTCAGGGGTCACATAGGAGCTCTATTGTTTTAGTTTTTGGTGAGATTGCCAAGGGTTTCAAAGCAAATTTTGAAGGGCAGATTGAAGAGGTTTCAACAGCAAATTTGAAGGCAAATAATTTTATATTTTTACCCTCATTTGCTGGCTGTACCCTTTCCTAGGCTGGCCGTACCACCCAAGGAGGGGCGTGGGAGTTGGAGAGAGATTCGCACAAGTTTGGGCCTGGAAATTGCCAAGGTTGGAGGCGCATAGGGTTGAAAAAGACTCAGCAACAAACTCAGAAGTGAACAGCAGCATGTTGAAGGAGATATCAGGCTTTCATGGTGTTCCAGGTTTGCTGGTCCAAATTCAGTTTTCAAACTTTTTGCAACAGCAGTTAATGGATATGTCAAAAATGCAATATTAAGTGAGTTGGAGTCATTTATATGTTGTTAATACCCTATTGTAATGACTGTAAAACTACTGTAATAAATCTAGAAAAGATTTCAGTTGTGGGCATTCTTAAAATAGTTGAGTTTACAGCTCTTTCATTCCAAATATTTGTATTGGATGTTATTGTTGTTGTTTATCTATATTGCAAACCTCAAACTGCAAAACACATCAGAAAACAAACAAACACAAAAAAAATATAGGGTGCATATTTCAACAGATCAACTTGAGATTAACAATGGACAGATGACTTGATCAATCAATTGCTAATTGGCATTTGAGATTTTTCTTGGACAGGCAATTAATTCCAAGTTCAAAATAAGTAGTTTGGAGGCCTGTGTTGTGGATTGTCTGCCTGCTTATACCTACACCTAACACTAAATGCGAACCATGGTAGTACTTGTTAGTTGTTAGTGATATTTCCCAAGGAAAACCAACCTTACTAAGACTATTACAAAATGGGACCAAGCCCATCTACAGTTAGGAATCATATCCATCTATCCTCTATAAATAATCTTGCGTTAGATTCTGAAATAAAGATTTAAGTTAATAGTACCTGATATAGCTTTTGCCTTGGATATATACTGTATCTTTTCTTACACACACACACACATGCGTGCACTTGTGCCCACACATACACATGCAATAACAACAAATAGAAGATACAGTTTTAAGTACTTGCAATTCTTTGACTATTGCAATTTGTAACCTACTGTGAAATGCTCATAACCCTTGTAACTTCGACCCTCAACTTCCTTCACAAGGGAAAACTTGGTTTTGATACCAATGTTAATATGAACAAAAAAATGAGATGTAAGATCAGGTGTGCAACTCATGGGGAGAGTGCCACATTATATAGATTTAGGAAACATCTTGTTACAACCAACCTGTTGAAGAGCTTCAAGCACCTTACAACAATTTTTTTAAGACCCAATACTAACCACATAATTTGTTACATACAAGTGTAAACATATGCTTTACTATATCATTATGTTCTAATGATTCTAATAGCTCCAGCTATTTTCATTAAGTTGGATTCATTTGATTTAAATGGGGTCACTAAGAAATTTGGGTAAAGTTCTGGTTGCTTCTTGAAAATTTTGCTTTTCCTATTTTGTGAGGGCTCATTAGGGGATGACGGTTTTGAGAGAAACCAAGAGGAAATGGAAACACATGAAGGCTATGGCTTTAATAATTAAAAGAGAGGGTGGAGATGGAAAAATGGATTGAAATGTTATGGGAAATGGATTGGATGGGTATGGCGGAGGTATGAAGAGGGTCCTGCAGAAATATCAGAGAAATAAGTGAATTCCAAACAAAAAGCACAAAAAGAAATGGCTCAGCTGATGAAAACCCTTGGAAATCAGCTACCTATTGTCGAAGAACTTGCTGTCGCATTGTTCAGTGGCCAAATAAAAATTATCTCAAAGATTGGGGATGAAGCTAACTCATCCTAAACAATTTGAACCAAAGTTGAGGTGTTGTCTTTGGGAAGAGGTAACAAAAATAAAATGAACAACTCATAATTTCACTTCTTTTATAAAAAAATTAGACAAAGGTGGCTTGCTTTAAATAACTTGCTAAGGAACTCAAGGATGAAAACTTAATAGATAGGAAGACTAGCCATTAATAAGCTTGCATTCTAATTTGGTGGTGGAAGGATGAAAAATCAAGGCCACACTATTACGTGTCAAAGTGTGGGCATTGTCTGCGAATAAGAATTAGGCCCAATTTTCTAGGAGACACTAAGCTCAAAGGAGGCCATCATATGTTGGGCAGTCACATTAATTTTAATCTTCATAAAGTAGGTTTGGGAAGAACACAATCGTGATCTTAACATAAGATAGGGCTAGACACAACATTCAATGGTTTATAAAAGTGGGTAAAGGGAGATAAATTGAAGGAAAATAAAACATGGTATAAGGACATGGAAAAGAGGATGAAAATAAATGAAATGGACAGATAGGAACTCTAAACATGACCATGGCAACATGGGAAAAGGGTCAAAACTTGACAAAAACACACACAAATAGGCTTGAGCTAAAATGGACAAAAAAATGTAATAATGAAGTTTTAGGTATGCAATTTTCGTTACTATAGTGCCAAAAATGAAATTACCATGGTAAAAATGATTTTGCGGCTTTTTGAAGGTGGTAATTTCACCACAATGTGGAAACAAACAAATTTTTATGCAAAATCAAATTAGGAAAAGTTACTAACAGAAAAATAACAAGTACTAGAGACAATTGAGATGTCCTAGGGGATTTGACAAGTGAGAATTTACCTTGGAGACACATGTGAACTGCCACATATTTGTTTTTATTCAACCATATAGGCTTATTTGGGATTTATGTCATTGTTGGACATACAAATAGCTTGTACATTTTTAGGCACACATAGTAACTTAGGGCTTGACTTGGTCCTCAAACTCCTATCCACACCTCTACAATAGTTTAGAATCCAATATGAAGCATTCACTTGAGGTTCTTTTTCTATGGCAACATATGCTATTAGAAATGGTAGGAGTTGGACTTGGTATAGGACCGAATAGGAGCAACAGTGTGAGTAGGATTGGGAGTGAGGACAAGATGATAGAGGTACGACCCTAGTGCCCTAGGTACTTGTGCAACAAGGGCATGCTCTGGTTGTCTTGTGACATGTCTATTCGCTCCCAACCACGCACAAAGCTCTACCCACACTTTTGAACCAAAAGAACATTTTTTAACTCAAAAATACATTTTAAAAACATACAAAATTTTATAATAATGACAACCCTAATAGTGACCAATATCATATTCATTTCATAATTACGAAGTACAAAAGAAATCAATATAATTCCCCTTTGCTATTTTTGCATTTGTGAAGCTAGTTAGATTTTTTGAAAGGCGAAGGATTGCAAAGGTGCCAAAGACATTTGCTAAGAGCTACAAAAAGGAACTAGCTTGCACAAAGGAGATTTATCAATCGAAAGTAATTATTTTATGAGATTCTTTCAAGTTTTTGAAGATTCAAGGAAGCCGCCTATAGGGTCTCCTTCAATAGTGGTTGCTCCACATCATTCTTGGAGACACTGGCTACCCAAGAAGAAGAACCCTCTATTTCTTCCTACTAAGGAGGCCCATTGGAGAAGGCATTTCAAAAAGAAGTGAGGGACAATGTATATGAACACATTGCACGTTGCATTGATGCCAATGGTCTTCCTTTCAACCTAGTGAAATCACCATATTAACGGAAAATAGTGATGACAATCAAATACCTATTGGTTACATAGATCTTGGGTATGAGAAGATACACAACAACTTATTTGCAAAAGAACTTTTTTTGTAAAGTCATCACTAAAATTGATTAGGATTTCAAGGTTGAAACATGAATGTCCATAATCATTTTTTGATGGAAATATTGTAAACACTGGTCTTAAATTAATGTCATTGTTGTGTCCTCTAAAGTTGTAAGGTTTTTGAAGACAATTGATTGTGAGGGACAAGTGAATTGGATGCAAATTTTATTTCCAAAATCCTCATTGAGTCCATAGAGATAGTGGGTGATGAGAAGGATATTAGACTCTAACAAACAATGCAAAATATTGCAGGACAACATTTGCTTTGGTTGAGGAAAGGTATGAGCATATGTTTAGGACACCATGTACTATCCACTCCCTCAACTTGGTGATGCAAAAGATTGGTATTTAGATAAAGTGGGTGGAAAAATATATGCTGAGGGTGACGAGATTCGACTATTTATAACAAACCATCCTATGCAGCAAGGCATCTTCAGGACTTTCTTCAATTTGGAATTGTTGAAGATAAATTTATGAAATTTCAATAGTTATTTTAATTTCAATTTATGACATATTTACTTATTTAAATTTAAATATGTTATTAACCTAGTTTTTACACTACATTATTTTGTTGAAACTTGCTTTGCGTCGCTTTCAATCGTTTTGAGACAACTTGTGAAGGTGCAAGAGGTTTTGAGCGGCATGGTCATTAGTAATCAATGGATTATGTGGATTAAATCAAATTCATAGAGGGTCCAAAAGGTCAAATCATTGATTTTGGATGATTGGTGGGCTCATGTGGAATGTCCGGAGTTTCATCAAGCCCATCATGAGTTTCATGAAACTTGTTTTGCATCACTCTCAATTGTTTTGAGACAACTTTTGAAGGTGCAAGAGGTTTTGAGTGACATGGTCATTAGCAACCAATGGATTGTGTGGAGGGAATCAAATTCATAGAGTCCAAAAGGTCAAATCATTGATTCTGGATGATGATTGGTGGGCTCATGTGGACGATGTCTTGAGTTTCATCAAGCCTGTCATGTGTATGATTAGGTTTGTTGATATAAATCAGCTATGTTTGAAAGAAATCTATGATGACATGGTCTCTATGATAGAAACAATAAATTCTATAATAGTAGAGAAGGAGATTGACCTTGAAGAAACATTTTTCTTAAGGGTGAAAAATATATTTTTGATTGTTGGAACAAGATGACCATGCCCTTGCATCTCCTTGCATGTGCATTATCTTTCAAATATTATAATACAAAAGTACTTTTTTTGCCTAGGAGAATGACAACATATAGAGACAATGAAGTTGTTGATGGGTACAAGAAAGCATTTTGAGGAACATTCTCAAATCCAAAATTTGTGTATAAGGTTAGGATTGCATTTAATAGGTTCATCACAAGACAAGATCACATTATTTGCTCTCTTTGAGATAAGTATAAGAGAAGCACTCATACATGGTGCCACCTCCATGGACAAAAAGTCATATATTTTGCCAACCACTTGCAATCAAGATTCTATCACAGGTAAGCATTTTTAGTTTTTAAGTTTTAATATTCTTACCATTATTTCACATTTTAAAGTTGTATTGACTTTCTCTTCAATTTCGATAGGTTGCAAGTTCTTTCATTGAGTGGAGTCGGAGTACATACTCTTTTATCCACTCAGTTAAGCGCAACCAGTTGGTTGCAATAAAAACAAAGATTTGGTCTACGTTTATTCCAACTTTCCCATCTTATCACTTAAAAGAAATTGACAAGGAAGTGGTGATGAAGAATTGGGATATTACCCCTTAGTGTGCTAAATTGGATACATTTATTTTATGACCTCTTAGTTATGACTTCTTTTCACCACAAACTTCCCACATACTAAGTATTTCTTGAATTTGGCTAGTGCATGCATAATGGTCAACATCTCTTTGTTGTAAATAGAGAAACTCCTCTCCATACCCTTGAGCTTCCTACTCTCAAATGCTATAGGGTGTCTATTCTACATCAAAACTACTCTAATTACCTACCTTGAAGCATCACATTTTGAAACAAAAGGAAGTAAGAAATCTGGAATAGCCAAAACAAGACATAAACTCATTAGTCCCAGTGCTACAAGACTCGTCGAGGCTCACCTAGATTGGCAAGTCCCAAGGCAAGCCACCCTCGGCAAGTTTGGGAGATTCGGAAGCCGAGTACTCGCTAGACTCGTCGAGTCTAGGTGAGTCCTAACCTAGAGACTCAACCATTTAAATTAATTTTTAAAAAAAAATTACAATCTTTCAATGCTTGTTTGGTCTATGACATACCCATCTAGGATTTACAATAAAATATGAAAATGGTGTGTGTGTGTGTATGAAAATATGACTATCATAACGAATTCAAACACATTCAATAAAACTTTATATCAAAGAAACTTAAAGAAAATATAAACAAACTCTTATTGCAGCTTCTTCAAAGTCGTCTTATTGCTCTCTATCTCTAGCGTTTCGTTGGTTCAAGTTGCTCTCAGATTCAGTATGCCAAGCTCAATGAAATGGACTACTAGAGAATGAGATTTAAACTAAAATGCATACTATGCTAAAATGCAAGATTATGCTATGCTATTGATCAGATTATTGCTAAGATATGATTATTGATAAAATGCTAAAAGATGCAAATGCGTAAGCGTAATTGCATATGTGTGTTCGTAACCAATGCTTGGATATGCACATGTATTTAAAGAGTTTTTGAAAAAACCTGATTGGCTGTTGTGATCAACGGCTCAGATCAAGCTTGTTGGGATGAACGGTGAGAGATTTTTGAAAGGTGAGAGAGAAATAGAAGGTTTCCTCCACAAATTTTTTCATTTAGATCCAAAGGAAGGTTGCCATTTGAAGAATGAGTTGGGAATGAATTTCATAATTAAATAAATTAATTTATTTAATTATATGTGTGGATGAAATTAGAAGTTTACATAATTAAATAAGTAATATTTAATTATGTGTGGAGTGAGAAAAGGTATTAGATTAAATATTTATAATATTTAATTTAACTATGAGATGAAGAGGGTGTTTGGAGGAATATTCCATTATTTGAATTCAAATATTCAAATTTAGAATAACATGATAATTAATATAAATAAATTATAAAATTTATTTAATTTAATTAAGAGGAATATGGAAGATGGTAATAATTAAATAAAGTTATTTATTTAATTAAGGTAGAAGAATTATAAAAGTGAACAATATAAATAAATAATTAAATTTATTTATATGTAGATGACTTTAGAAGGTTAATTAAATAATTTATATTTAATTAATTAACAAGCTTGATTATTCATGACCATTTTTAGACGTATACAGTGTGTGCTATGAAGGTCTGTGTGGTTTTGAAGGTCCTTCATTTGGGCTTGGTGGCGAGGGTTTTTCCCCTCAACCCCACCCTATATCGCGATAGGGAGCACGCCTGGGGTGTTGCCCCTAGACCCTAGTAGGGGCACTGCCCCCAGAGCCTCGCAAGGGGTGTTGCCCCTTGACCCCACTAGGGCACTACCTCCAAACCCCCGCAATGGGCGTTGCCCCTCAACCTCGTTGGGATGTTTCCCCCAAACCCCCATCAAACTATAAGTCTAAGCATTTAATAGGCCAATGATGAATCATGATCATAAAACCTACAAAATACATATCCCTTGTTGCAAATCTCCGCATCTTCATAGTCATAGCCACAATCAAGGATTATCTTGTTTCATACATTGGACAACTTGTTTAGTATACAAGGACAGTCATAGGCAAAGTTGGCATGCTACAATCATTGTACTGTTGAATACAAGATAAGTCATAGTTGGCAAGAAATGCCCTTTTCATAATGCAAAAATGTAGCAATCATGCCCCACATAGGCAACTCATAGAACAATCCCATCTATTAGTATGCTAGCTAAGGTCAAACTAGAACATAACCATTTATCTTTTTACTTAATTGTTCCTATTTGTTAATGAGCTTGAAAAACATGCAGTCTTGAAGGCTTCAAGACAATTTTAATAATAAATTCCTCACTTGAATATACATGCCAATCATTGAGACACAAGCAAATATCATGGCTACATCATCATCTAGGACCTATCTTAGACGCTAGCGCATGACTTGTCGTGATGTTGGGATGAGTAATGCAATCTCCTTTGAGCCATAGACTTATATTTTTAGTTTTGATATTTGTTTTGATGCCATGGATTTCATATTCCATGAGTTTTGTATACATTTGACAATATTTATATATCTAAATGTGTTATTTCCTTTAGCTAAAATTTGTGTTTATACTTATGCGATCGATGAATGTTTGTGTATGGGATCAAAGTAGTTTTCATTTGACGAGGTTATTGTGTCTTTAAGGTTTATTTATTAAGAGTGCATGAAACAAATCTTAAATCCTTAAAAAAATTTGAATTTCTTGGGTTTTTCAATTTGCTGAGTCTTTGCCGAGTTTGTGTCGAGTTTGGGCTTTGAGTTTGAGTCCAAGTCAAAAATCAGCTTGCTGAGTCCGAGGCAAGTCCAAGCCTTGTAACACTGCGCATTACCTCTTTGAGCTTGTCAAAAGCTCTCTATGCAGAAGTGCTCCAAGAGAAGGCCCCCTTTGTCAAATCTGTCAATGGGGTTGCACGTTTTGAAAACCTCTTCACAAATCTCCTATAATAGCTGCAAAGTCCAACAAATCCCCTCAAATGTGACAAAGTCCTTGGTCTAGGCCAATCTTGTATTGCCTTGATCTTCTCCTCATCCTTGCTAACCCCTTGGGCACTAATCTTATGCCCTAAATATAATATTTAGTCACACCAAACTCACATTTGGATGCTTTGGCATAGAATGAATGTTGCTTGTGTAATGTCCCTTGATCTTCTCCTCATCCTTGCTAACCCCTTGGACACTAATCTTATGCCCCAAATATAATATTTAGTCAAACCAAAGTCACATTTGGATGCTTTGGTATAGAATGAATGTTGCTTGTGTAATGTCCCCATTTTTTGCTATATGCCCTTTAGTGACTGATAGCCTATGTTCAGAAGCCCATAGGCTTGTCAGAGATAAAATTAGAGTTTCCTATCTTGTTGGGGTTCTGAAGCATTTTTTGATGGTTTGCATGATTGAGTTTTTGACGCATGTTTGGTGAAGTTTTTTGGGTTTTTGGAGAGCTTCGGAATGGTATGACATGCATCTCCATCGAACAACCTTTTCCAGAACTTGCTACTTTTAGCCAGCACATTGAAGTTTTGAGTTATGGATTGCGGATTATTTTTGGGTTTTCTGAGAGCTTTGCAGTGGTATGACGTGCAAAGGCATTGGACAACTTTTCAGAATTTACTATTTTTAGTAAGTTCTATTTATGGTAGTGCCATCTTGGGTAGTAGCATCAACAGTTAGCTCAGTTTCCATTTCGGGCAGTGCAGTTTGGAGCATAATTGGCTTTCAGCATTTTGAGGTTCATTTTGGGTAAAATGATTTATTCTAAGTCCTTAATGTTTTAATTTCCTATAGGCCCCCTTGGCCTAGTATTAATGACTTTAAGTTGTTTTAAAAGGTGGTCTTTGAGGGTGGACGCCTCATGTGAGATAATTCAATATTTCATAATGTTTATTATATGTTTATGAGCCTTGGACACCTAGAAGAGGGAGAATTAATTATATTTTTAAAAGAAAACATTTCAACATATTTGGGCATCCCTTTTGGAAGGAAAAAATGGAAGTTGAAAAGCCAATAGTCACCTCAAAAGTTATAAAAGCAAGCCTTGCTCCAGCTTTTGATCATCTTTGGAAAATTATAACAAAATGTTGTTGGATTGAATTCAGAACCCGGCTAAGGGGAAGCTTAGCAATTTGACTCCATTCTTCGGGCCTGAAACTATGGTTCCCTAGATGGTGGATTGAGAGTGTGCTTCATTTAGAAGTGCACATTGAGCTTCATTGTTGGAGATATGATGTTATTTTCAGAAATGTGTTTGCTGGTCATATCATAGCTGAAGGAGATTTTCATTTACAGCTCTTAGTACGATTTTAATGTGCTTCTGGGTACTGAAGAAATTGATTCCTAGTATAAGGGCGACCCTTCTTGCAAATTATTGGATTTTATTTTGTAGATTTGGAATTTCTAGAGGAGGCCATACTTCTCCTTTTCCATACCATTCTCTTGATGTTGCCTTGGGATTCGAACTTGGCCAAAGGCGGCTTATTTGCATTGCTACATCATTATATGTTGTACGTCTTGCCCTTTGGGAGTTGTGATCGAAGTTTTGAAGAGCTTGTTGAAGATTTGGTGAGTGAAATAAGCATTTGAATGATTGTTTGCTTGCTGGTCTGTGTTTTGGTTTATTGGAAATTCTAGAACAGACTTTGCTCTTCCAATTTATGCTTAATTGTTGGGTGTTTAAGCTTCTAGTTCATGTGTATTCTAGTTCATGTGTATGCAATTTGAAGGAGATAGAAGCATTTTGGAAGAAGTTTTGAATAACTTATGGAAAGTTTAGTTGCTAGTCTAGTTATTTCAGTTTGCTGGTTTGGAAATTATTTCTCTTATCATGTTTAATTTCTTGGTCTTCAACTCACATTTGCAATCTGAAATATAGTATAACCTTTGTAGAAGTTTGGAGTAGATTTCTATTCAAAAATTCATTGTAAGTTGGTTACAGTAGTACTGTATTAACCCTTCTATCATTAGCTTATTTTTCAATTGTAACACTTTGTAAATTGCATATAATTTGCATTGTAAGGATGTGAATTAGTAGTAGTAATCCAGTCAATAATATTGCTGCATTTACTTTGTGATTTTTATGCAAAACACTATAACCCCTGGATGGTTTACCGCCAGTGTAGAGAATAAACAAATTGTATCTCTTTCTCACCCACTGAAAAGTGGTGAATCCTCACTCCCAAGTGGATGCCTGCCACAACAGATGAATTAGTTTGCTTTGTAATTTCTTCCCCCCACTGTATTAGTGGAAGTGTGGAAAATTTTCATGGCTGGCTCACCGCCTAGCTCCATTCAATTGTAATTTCATTTCAATTATTGCTTAGTTTTCTCCACTATATGACAACACCTCTCCTTCCTTGGGATTGAGTGTGCATTATTGGCATTGAGATCTTTTAAATTTGGATTTCAATTTTGGAGCTAACACTAATTCATTTGGTGTAGTGTTGATTGTTTGTGAATTCTTGGAAAAAAATTGAAGGGGCATATTTTAGCTTGCATATGCCAAGCACCTCATCTATGTGCCTCAAGTTATCTTCCCATGTCTTATTGTAAATCAAGATTTCATCAAATAAAACTAGCACACATTTCTTCAATTGTAAAATAAATACTTGATTCATGCATGAATGGAATGTGGCGGGTGCATTAGTTAGCCCAAATGGCATGACCAAAAACTCATAATGCCCACAATAACACCTAAAAGCTGTTTTGTATACATCCTCATTTTTTACTCTTATTTGATGATACCTTGATCATAGATCAATCTTGGAGAAGTGTATTGCACTATGGAGCTCAACTATCAACTCATCGATCCTGGGTATGGGGTAGTGGTTCTTGATGGTCTTCTTGTTGAGGGCTCTATAATCAATGCATATCCTCAGAGTACCATCCTTTTTCTTGACCAACACAATGAAAAAAAAATGGGCTAGAGCTAGGTTAAATGTGCCCCATGTCCAACAACTCCTTAATTGCCTTCTTAATCTCCTCCTTATACCTCCTAAGATGATGGTAAGGTGTATTTATGACCAGTTTGACTCCTTCCTCTAGCTCAATGACATGTTGAAAGCCCCTATATAGTCGTAAACTTGGAGGAATTCCGCGGAACACCTTGCTACATTTGTGGAGGATGGATTGGATGTCAACATGGTAGGACCTCCCATACTTGGATGGACTTGTAGTTGTTATCAAATACTTTTCTGCCCAAGCCATTTGGTCTCTATGAAAAACCCTCCCCATCCTCTTAGCTGAAACCATCATGGGACTCCCATTGGATAGGCCACAAAGAACCACTTCCTTCCCATCGAAATTGAATTTCAACTCCAAAGTTTCATAATTTTGGGTGTACTCGCCAAGTGAGTCCAACCATTGCACTTCCAACACCAAATCTGTCTCACCAACGCTAATCACATAGAAGTCATCTCACATCTTGTGCTCTACTAGGGTCAACTCCAACTCTTGAATCCTTCAGTTGCATGGAATGGTAAATCCATCAGCAATTGTAACATTAAACCCCTCAAAATCTTCTATTCAAACCCATCTTAGCCACCAATCCCTCATCAATGTAATTGTGGGTGGCCCCTCACTATCAATCAAAATTGTAACCCTATGTCCATTTAGGACTCCTCTAAGTCGAAGAGGGTGATATCAAGGTGCTTCTAAAAGTGCTGCAAGTGTGCCACTGGAATGCTCTCCTCTTTGATCCTCATGCTCCATCTCATCCACAACAATCTTAGGTTTAGACTTTCCGGCCTCATAATCCTTATTGGAAACAACCTCTATATAGTGTATTTGCCCTTTTCCCAAACACCTGTGACCTGGCTGCCATGGCTTTCTACAAGTGAAACATAGTTTTTCCTTCAAAGTTCATTCTTGGATTCCTCAACCTTGTTTGGTTTTGGGGATAGTGCCTTAGGTTGAGGGAAACTCTTATGCGGAGGCTTCTTATGTTGAATCGATGTTGCATTTTTGGAATAGAATTTGTTTCTGGTTATTGTATCCTCCAAATTTAGGGCTCTCTTAATGGCATCTTGCAAGGAATTCAGATCAAATGCCCTTACCAAACCCTTGAGTGGTCTGGATAGACCCTCTACAAAGAGCACTAGGAATCTCGTCTCTGTCACATTTTAAACCATTACTGAAAGCCTTTGAATTTTTGCCACATAATGCTAAATTGTGCCATCTTGCCTCAACTGTGCTAGCTCCTTAAAGTGAATCTCAAGATCATTTAGTCAAACCTCTCCATCCATCTCTAGTTGAAATCCTCTAGGGTAGTGATTGAGCCATGTCCTCGGATCACCATGCCATGATTCCACCATTGATAAGCCACATCCTCTAGGTGAAGGGTTACAGATTGGATTGCTTCCTCTTCATACATGGGGTTTATGGAGAAGTAGGTATCCACTGTCTACAACCTAGCTCTCACTGTAACCCCATTACAACCATCATAAGTGGGTATAGTGATCTTTCCCAACCGCTGTTGTATATCTCTCCTTGGCTAATCTTGATATCTTCTTCCCCTACAATGATCACTTGCTTGTTTTCATGTCATAATACTTTATGAATGACATGTGAGGATGGATAGTTGGGCTTAGAGCACTATAATCAGCATGATACCTGCCATTTTTCATCATCAGATCTAGGTGGTACTTGTTGCTCTTCATCAAATGGGCCCTCTTCCTCTTTTTGCTGGCTCTGAATGTCTTAGTTGGTGGATTGACTGAGTCCATCATTGGCTGAGTGATTTCTTTCAGCACCATTGGGAGTGGACCTTCCAACACTCCATTGTTGGTTCATTCCTCTCAAGGTCCTCACAATCTCCACCATAGACTCTCTCATGGTGGACTGAAATTCTTTGGTCAGCTCTTTGTTTTCATTCCTAAGGACCTCTTGGATGTTGATTTCCTCATTTCTTTCACCCATAGCTTCTACTTTTCTCATTTCCCTTTGTGGTTACCTAATTTCCCCATCACTTTTTTGCATGAACTTATATCACACACACACCCATAGGTTGGCAGAAGAGGTGGCTCTGATACCACTGATATAACCTTGATATATTATGCCCTAGCTGATTTATTCTTCCAATTATAACTAGTCTGAAAACCTAGATAAATCCAACAGATTTTAACTTCTGAAGGAATTAACCCTCATAAATCTTCATAGACCCACAACAACAATAGATTCTGAATGTAAACACAACAGGGCTTATTTGCATTAAATGATGATCTGAAAACAGTCCTTACAATATCAGAGAAATTAGGTTCTCCAAATACAATCAGGTCTGATGTGTATGTTATTCAGTACATCTCTGCTGATTACAAATTCAAGCAATAGAAGAAATAAGTTACCCTGACTGTATGTTACCCTGACTGTCTTAATTTGCTGCCTGGTTGTTGTGTTCGCCACTAGTCAACTTGAAATAGACCTTACAGATGGGGGCCTTCCACCCAAGCTTGTCACCAGATCTTGAATCTTTCAATGGTATCTTGCAATGTGAAAGATGATGCTCTAGTTGGGGTTCACACCGACTGATGAAGTGTAACTGTCTAAGGCATTATGGTAAGTGACTCTCCAAATCTTGAGATGTAGGTTGTTGAATGCAGCCAGGGGATGAAGAATCTGCCTTAATGTAAGAGACTTGGTGTCTCTCAACCCTGACTGATGCCAAAGAGTGCAATTGAATTTTTTGTGTTTGCTGGTTTTTGAGAGTTTTTGTATTTTTTGTGATTTTTGCTTGAAAAAAGAACTTGTGCGATTTTGCATAAAATGCTTCTAAAATATATAAAAATGCAAGAACACAAATTTTGAAGCAAAAGCACTCCTAGAATGATGGCGAATGGTTTTGTTAACTCGTTGAATAATTGCAAAGATGAAATAATGACATGCAAGTAAAAAGGCAACATTATTTATTTAAAAACTAGGCTTATTTGCAGCCGCCTGAATGAAGAGAAAATGGTACGGCCAGCCTCAGATATAAACTTCTCTCGCCTTGAAATGAATGCAGAATACTCTAGAGACCAAGGCATCCCAGATATTGAAGGCAGAAGAGAGAAAGACAAGGCGTTTTGTCTAATATGAGAGGTATGGCCTTCCAACTGAGAAGTACGGCCTAAACCAGCAATTTATTGCAGCTGTACAGCTGAGAATAAGATGCCAAATGAACAATATGAATAGCCACTGAAAAAGATTCCCTTCTGGAGGAAAATCGATCCAAACCCCTGACTGTAACTCCACAAATAAGCTCTGATATGACCTTTGTATGAAGCCACGCTGATTAGCAATCTTCAATTGATCTTTCGCAACCTCAATGTGCTTGATTCTGAAGAGGGAACATTCTCCAAAATCTGATTTGTAGAAACCCTTGTTTATCAAACTCCAAATTTCTCAAAGAGATGAAGACAAATTCGAATAATCAATCATAATGAGTTCTATTTGCCTTTGAAACATTAAATAATCCTCTCAGGAGGCTCGACCCTCAAAAAACAACTTAATAAGCATTTAATAATATTAAATTCGCCCTTTTAGTGACTTAGACAAATCAAACATTAAACGGCGTCCCTTTTAATGAGTAATAAATACTCATTTAATAATTTGAGCGCTCCTTTATTATAAAGTTATTAAATACTTTATAATAATCCATTTAAATAATCAATATCTTCATTAATTGACTTTATAATATAAAGTCACAATAATAATTATTTAATTATTATTAAATGCTCCAATATCCTCCATTTGCTCAACAAACTGCCAAACTGGGCCGAAGCTGAGAAAACCAACTGAGTCAAGTGTCCTGCCAAAAATAGTAAACCTTGATGGTTTGACTTACTATAAATAGTAAGTACCCAAATATCATTTTGTAAGCATCTGCAAAGGTCCAAACTTGAATCAAACTGTGGAGTAATGTC
>VDFB02032009.1:0-29626 GCA_007258455.2 Sequoia sempervirens
CTTTGCTAGCTTGAGGGTCATTTCCACCCACTACCTCAAGAATATATGTTAGTTTCATTAGATTTTCAAAATTTTTAACATCACTAATAATTAGAGGGAGGCCTAAGCCATCCTTATGGCTCTAGATAAATCTTTTATAAGATGGTTTTCTGAAGAAGATAATGTATGATATGGATTCCATGACTTTGGTCTCCCTTCTATATTATGGAGGGAATCATGAGTCTTCTTTGAGGTTGGCATCTTTTGTGGAGTAGTTTTTTTTTCATGAATTCTATCATTTTTATTCACATTCTTAGAGAATGGAATGTTGTAGGATGCTTGGTCAAATTGACCTATGGTACTAATTACAAATGGAAAGTCATGGATTGAGAATCTTTGTCTTTTGCTCAATCTTTGTAGTTATTTTAAATAATTCATTATGATTTGGTTTGATCATTATGTTTTATTTTTAGTAAGAGTTTTGTATTTTGTTGGTTTCAAGATTTCCTTTAGTTCTTAAAGATGCTGGATTTGTAAAAACTTTCCTTGAAATTTTATCCTATAGATATTAATAATAGTTATTGCTATTTAGAATTGTTTTATAATTTTTACAGATTTTTAATTAATATATTCATCCTTCAAAAAAATCTCCTTTCCTCATATAATTAGACTTACGTAACACTTCTATAATTACCTTTTATACTGAAGATTTATTATTTTAAGTCTCCAATTAAGCTATTTCTATTATCAATGATATATACACACATTATCATCACTCAGTTTATGAAAACCAAAGTTGAACGTGTGTACTTTAAACAAAATACATTATCATACAATGCATAACAAAGACATACAATGCATGATAGATTAATACAATTTAAACCAATGGAGTCTCTTCTATGAAAACATGATAGATTAAAACAATTTAAACCAATGCAGTCTCTTCTATGAAAACTATACGTAATCTGAATAGCTGCTTCTTTCCACCCAACCTTCCTATTCCTGGAATAAAGTTGACATCTTTAACTGTCGCAATTAAAATAAGCTTGGCATCTTCAAATTTGCAATTCATATATCCAATCCTCTGTATCAATATGTCAAACATTTCATTAGTTCCTTGTGTTGGGTGGTCAAAATGATTATTTAAGTTTGGTATAAAATCTTCCAACCAAAATAAATAAAAACTAAAAAATTGCTAACACTATCCAGTTCACTGGTCCTAGATAGTCTGGAGAAAACAAATTTGTTCCTTTCCATTACTGGGCTTTGATTCGAACTGTGTTTTAAACAAACCTGTTGAAAAATCGTACGGTGAACGGGGAAAGTTTTCCGGGGAACACATCTCGTTCAAATACGATGTACTCTTGCATGTATTGACTTCATTTTCTGCGTTATTCGGGCAGTCTGAGAATTTGTGGTCGACTAATCTGGACGAAGATGTGGGACAACGCTGCCCAATTATTTCCACGGAAAAGCTTTCAGATTCCACGGTATTTTGAGCTGAAGTATAATCGACAAGCTCAAAGTCGCTGCCCGTGATCACCTCATCCACAAAAGACCGGCACCATGATTCTGGGCCGTCAACAATATTTGAAACCTCCCTCTGCAAATTGATTTCTTGATGTTCTGAAATAGTGTTGACAACCTCTTTGAAGGGGTCGTTTGGTATTCTCACCGCAGTAGTTCTGACTGCCACAGTTCGTATTACACAGTGATCCTCTGGACAAGCAGATGGAGGTTTTAGCGTCCTAAAGATTCCTTTGGTTTTGGGAGGACTATGTCCATTCCTTTCCATCTTTTTCACCAATTGAGTGTTCCAGTAATTCTTGATCTCATTGTCTGTTCGACCCGGAAGTCTTCCTGCGATTAGTGACCATCTACATTGATCAAAGGAAAATCTCACACTTAGAATATGCATGATATCTTTCATATTCTGTAACTATTCAGTCAAGGAATTATGAAATTACTTGTTGCCAAGTAGTTTATGCATTCTGATAATGAGCTCCTCTTCATCGGCCGAGATATTTCCCCGCTTAATATCAGGACGGAGATAGTTCAACCAGCGTAATCTACAGCTTTTCCCACACCGCTTCAGACCTGGGAAAGCAAATTACCCAGCATCTAAGCAATTAAGAGACCTACCGTTACTGGAATTTAAAGCTTATATCGGAAATTCAATTGAATAAACCAATGGCTAGACATAGTCTGAGAAACAAATCATCCATCTAAACAGTTAACAGACCTACTGCTAACTGTGAAGCATTTATCAGAAATTCCATTAAATAGATGAGGAGTGAGAGAAAATGTTTTAGTTCACCTGATTTCTGTGGGAGATATCTCCATCCACCATCGCCATGAGTCGAGATGTATTTAGTTAAAATCGAATCCTCTTCAGCAGTCCATGCCCCACGGTTAAGACCTGCATCCTTCGAACAGCAAGGAGTTCTACCCATTCTATACAGTTTCCTTAATCTCGACATATCGGTGGGTCAATAAATAAACAGGTAGATGAGATTAGTGACAGGCATGTGACGGAGGATAAAATTTCGTACATAGTTTATTAACTGAACTATCTATAAAAAATTTACA
This sequence comes from Sequoia sempervirens, assembly GCA_007258455.2. NCBI lineage: Eukaryota > Viridiplantae > Streptophyta > Pinopsida > Cupressales > Cupressaceae > Sequoia > Sequoia sempervirens. Next base: position 2,569 of record VDFB02032009.1, read on the forward strand.
GAAAAGGTTTACAACTACCCTTCTCAAACGAAGACCCTCAGTTGAGAAGTCAAATGACCAGCTTGGCGCCGCCCTTGAGGGGGGTGCCCTTGTTAAGCGCCCCGACTCATACGTCAATGTCATCAGTGTCGTCTCTTAGTATCTTGTACCATACAGTCCACCGAATCATATGACTACACCACCACACCTCTTACTGTCCACCTTCCCCCATTCACATGCGGTAATTAGTGTCATGTGGCTTTCAGAGCATTTATGAGGAGCAATTATTTACGTTGTAAGGACATTTTGTCTGATCAAATCTGCCATGGTTGCCACGCTTGTCACCGTGCAAATAGTATGTGAACAAGGGGAGAGTTTCAAAACATGGAACTTGACAAACATTTTGACATAGATTGCACATTCCAAGTCAAATCAAACTCTAATTGGACGTTTTCAAAATAGTTTGCATGTTACTTTATGGAGTGTTTTTCCACAGTTCCTTTTTGAATGTGATGGAGTATGTAGTACTTATTAAGTTCTCGAGAGTAGAGTAATTTTGTTTTTTTATGATTTTTTGGTTTCAGTTTTTATAGATTTTATGGATGTTATTAAAAGTATTTATTAGTAGTATTTAATATGATAGATATTATATTTATTGATATGTAGTTTTTTTCAATCTATTTGTCAAAATATCAATTAATTACTTTTATAATCATTTTATCAATATAATTTTTCATCTTTAAAAAATGTTAAATTGATTGTTGAGTTTACATTCTTATTGAAGCAGGAGGATAAACACACATACCCCATTTTCATACAACTATTCTCAACAAAATAAAATGCATTGAAATTGAAACAAATCAAATTTAAAAATCTGCAACATGAACACTTGATTGTTCATTCATAATCTCCTACAATCATCACAATAACTTCTCCAAATTGACAATACAAATGGTGCAGCCTCATGGGCTGATAATAATAGTCTCAAAACTAATATAAAACTAATGTACAACAGCAAAATAATTTAAAAGAAAACAATAATTTCATTCTTTCAAATCTTCTACCAAAACTATGAAACAAGATCATCAAACACTTGCAAACTTCAATACAAAATCTGCAACTCAAACATGGATTCTTAAATCCATTTGCTGCTATTCCTTCACTTCCAAGCTTGCAAAAACATTCATACCAAACTGATTTCTCCTTCCTTCAACTCTCACCAAACTTCCCTTGCAAAATCCCTCTTCTCTTGCAATATTCCCCTTCTTTTCACACTGATTTTCTACAATTTTTCTTGTGCAACTCTCAGGAGAAACCTACAAGTTTTTTCTCCAAACTTGCTACTATTGCTTGCTTCCCTTCGAATACATTAAAGAATCCATTTTATATAGATTAAAACATTTTTGAGATACCAAAATAGGCACCCCCAAATCTTCTCTTTCATTTCCCTTCAATTGTATTTTTAAAATTCCCCAATTTGTGTTAAAATTCATCATTAAATGCTTCCAAATATGGAACACAAAGTTGTTGCACCATATTCCACGACTTGCTATTGTAAATGCCTCATAAAAATCAATAAAATCATGACCCAAGTCATGCTCATTCACATTGATTTGAATACTGAAGTCATTCATTGATTGTTCCCAAAACACTAGCTTTTATGCTTTAAAGCAAAAATCTGTTTTTTCTTATCTTGGGTGTCCACTCTCTCCATCCCTATTTTTTAGGGATTTTGAATCTTAAAAATAATATTTTAAATGAAATAGAAAGTCTCCGAAAACCTTTTCCAAAATTTCCAATTTTGAATTTGAAACTCCAAAATTACCTCCTACACTTTCTTTCACTCTAAAAATGTAACATTTAAATAAAGACCAATTATTTAATAAAGTATTTTGGCCTCAACATTGCAATTTATTTTCCTATTACATAATTAAACTAAACCTTAGGAAATTAAAAATTAAATAATTTCTTTTTGGCTGATGAGGATAGCCCTTTGACCATGGATGCTCCTGCATCAGACACCCACGGTAGAAAATAAATATTTCAAGTTGCACTCAGAAATATTTATAGAACCTGTGCTTGTCTTGGATCCACCTCTCTTCTTTGTCCACTAGTATTTCTTTGTTCACCAATTTTTGCAACTTCACAACATTATCCTCTTTCATCTTTACTCCTCTACCCTCTATTGTTGGTTTAATTTCTCCCACTCTTTCCACCATGTCTTCTTCATGAAATTTTATTGTTTCAATGCCTTCTATAAAACACAACATCGCTACAATATGATTTCTTTTACTCAAAATAGCATTAGTACCATTATCAAGAGACTCATTTTCCATTCCTCCTAACAAGGAATCTTAGTCACAAATGAAAACATCTTCATGTCCACTATTCTCTAGCAAAGATTTACCATAATTTTTTTCATTTACCTTCACTTTACACTTCCCCAATTTAACTTCATCAAATTGATCTACTGCTACAATAAAATACTCTATTTCTACATTCTTATTGTCATCAAAGTAAACACCAAAATCTGATTTTACCTCACTTTTACCTACAAACTTCATCTCACCTGAGATTAACTCATCCCATTCTCTTTCAATTGCTGCCATTCGCATCAATAAATCATCCCCTTCACTTTCTTCTATGTCCTTCAAAGGACACTCTTTGGCTGCAACTTCATCATAATCACATTCATCTTCATAGAAATATTTATCAAAAATGAATTTTTCCTTTGTATCTTCCACTGCTACAAATTTTTCTTCCCTTGCAATAATTTGATCCCATTCTCCTTCAATCTGAATAAGTAAATCATCCTTCTCAACTTCATACGTGTTCTTTAAAGAACTCTCTTCTACTATTGCAATCATGATAGTCTCATCCTCCAGGTCTTCCAATAGACATCCCTCTTCAGGTTCATCAATCTCTTTGAGCTCATACTCTTCTTCTTCGTCAGTGTCGCATGCATGACACTTTGTTACTTCTTCTTTCTTTCTTGTAGTCAAAACATCATTAGAAAGATAAAACTTATCTTCAACTCTTCTCTCCTCTTGTTTCCTCCTTTCAATCTCATCCCTCAATTCATTTATTTGTTGTTGCAACCTTATCATTTCTCTTTCTCTGAATCTCCTTTTTATTACCTCTAGTCTGGGAATCCTTAGAATCCATCTAATGATAATGCCCTTTCTCCTTTCCATTTTCCAGGCTTCTCAAATCCTCAACAACACAACTTTTCAAAACCCTTAGGTTCTTCACATGTAAACTGCCTCACATTCGGCGATCTGTTTACAAAATCTTCACTCTCAAGATCTGTTGGCTTCAACCCACACTCACAGGTCCTACTGCAACTGCCTCACGTTCGGTGCTCTGTTATAGACTCAGGAAATTCTGCTCTGATACCATTGAAGTAGGAGGATAAACACACATACCCCCTTTTCATACAACTATTCTCAACAAAATAAAATGCATTGAAAATTCAACAAATCAGATTTTAAAATCTGCAACATGAACACTTGATTGTTCATTCATAATCTCCTAAAAACATCACAATAACTTCTCCAAATTGACAATACAAATGTGGTGCAGATACTCTAGGCCAAACCCAAATTTAGGCTAAAAATTTTGGCTTGTACCTGATCTTGGCCAAATCAGGATTTCTTTGTGTTTGTTTTGGACCTTAGAAGGTCATGCATTGGTGTGTTAAGTTAGTCTCTAGGACTAAAGTTCATTAGATTGTCAGGGTTGTTAAATTTTGGCTTTACTAACTTTGGGCAGCATATATTATATTTCAAAGCATTTAGTCTTTAAAAAGCCACATCATCATTGTTTGGAGATGCCATGGGCAGTTAAGGAGCTATTGGTTCGAGCTTGAAGAGATAATGTTCCTAAAATGAAGGATAATGGCGGAGTTGGATGATTGCATGATGAACTGGTAGTTTGCATGCACTTTACTTGTCATGGAGAATCCCTTGAAATCAGCAAAATCCGCGAGCCACTGCCCTTGAATGATGGTAATGGCATTCCAAATGGATGGAATGGTTCGTAGAAGAGTTAGTTAGCATGGTTGTAAAAGAATTTTTGTGGTGAATAGAAGACAGTTTGGATTTTTCTGCATTTTCTGTGTTTTCTGGAAATCCTCGTGTGTTTTGCAGCAGAACCATTATATGTGTTGAATACCCCGATTTAGCACTGTATCTATGTTGTTAGAATAGTTTTGATTCGCTTTTGATGGTGTATTTCAGTTAAATAGAGTAGAGGCGTGGATTTGTATCCATAGTTGAGGTGGTAAAGAGTTGTTATCTCTGTTTTGAGTAGATTTTCTGTGTTTTACTGTGTAACCCGTGAGTTCTTAGGGAACAGTGATTTAAAAAAGTGTTGTAAATACTGACTTCTCAATGTTTAATGTTCATTAGGTAGATATAAGTAGGATCCTTTTGGTATTCAAGGAGTATTGAGGTTAAGTTGTTGTTTCCAACTCAAAGATTAGGAAGTAGGGCGTGGTATTAGTGTTTTGAGCAGCAAACTTTAAATGGCTCCCCCATAAACACTAATCACGGGGATTTCCTGAATTTAGTGTGATATGGGAAAGGAGCCAGTCCTTTGTAAATATGTAGGAGCAGGAGATTTGGAAAACCAAGTAATGATGTTGAAGACCAAACCCTAGGCGAGCAATACTAACCCGGTTAGGTGTTTGGTAGGAAAAGGACAAGAGAATAAGTAGGGGAACAATCCATTATATGGAATCCATACAGTATTAAGTGTGGTGAGATAGTACTTTCAATGTCCAAAAGGATTGAGACTCCCATCAATCCATCAAAGGCAAACTTGAAGGAGGAAACAGTGAAACCCTAGTTTTTAGGGCAATTAGGCCTCCTCTCCAAAGGTGTGGGAACCACCTGTACGGAATAGCTAGCAGCCAGAGACCTATTGAAAGATTTAAAACCCTGAAAAGGGTGTCTAAAAATATATTTTGTTTGATAGGTTGTTTGGCAGGTTTGAGAGGAAAAAGCAAAAATAGGACTGGTAAGGGCTACAAGGATTAGCCTCTTCAAAAAGGAAATCTTAAGATCGGTAGAAGAGAAGATTGTAGAACCTTCAAGATGCCTTCAGCTTGGATATGAAAGGCAAGGAAACAAGGATTCTAACTCCCCGCAATGAGTTTAAATCAAATGGAGATGCAAGCACTTAGATTCTTCTAGGTGTTGGAAGGAGACAACAATTTCAAAAGGTGTTGAATCCTCTAAGGTTAAAGCACAAGGTTGAAACTCTTGGAACAAAGTTGTAGCATGGTTCAATTGGTGAACTAAGTCAAGACAGAGCCTAGAAGATTGTCAGGTTCTTATGAAGGTAGAGTAAAGTGCAAAGTCTTCTATATTGAGCAAGTGCAAGCAAACTCCTGAGTGGCCTTCATTCACCATATTGGTATCAGAGCTTAGAGTTGGATTCAAGGCTTGTGATTAATGAGCCAATCCACTGAGTCAGTAGGAGAGAATACACCAGAGGAAGGAACCATGGTGAAAAATGCAGAGCTAGCAAAGAAGGTAGAAGAGCAAGAGGAAGATAACTGGTTGCTCAGAGAAAGGATATCTCAGATGGAGAAACTCCTAGATGAAGTCCAAGAAACAGCAGATAATGTGAAGGAAAAGATTAAGAAGAAGGAAGAGTCAGCCAAGGAAAAAGAGGTGGACTTGAGGAGGGAAGCCCAAAGCCCGATCCCCGTTTGCAAAGGGAACTATTCTGAAGGCATTTCAGGTGCCTTGAGTGGTAAAGCATTGGATGGTGTGCCACTTTTCAGTGGACAAATGGATCCAGATTTAGTAGTAGATTGGATTGAGAGTATTGAGAATCACTTTGAGTGTGATGGCATAAAAGAGGCCCAAAAGGTGAAGGTGGCCAAGTCTAGGTTGAGAGGAGCAGCTCTCACATGGTGGAAATTTGTACAATCAGAAAGAGAAAAAGAAGGCAAAGGTCCTATAGTTTCATGGAGAGGAATGGTGACCAAGATAAGACAGACTTATCTCCTAGATGATTATGAAGTCCAATTGCACAGGAGAAGACACAATCTGAGGCAAAAAGACATGGATGTTCAAACATATACAGAAGAGTTTCAAAAACTATGCCTTAGATCAAAGGTGGTTGAAGATGAGAGCATTAGGTTAGCAAGGTACCTAAATGGACTCAAGTGGTCTATCCAGGAAGATATGAGCTTGGTAAACTTCAAAACAGTACGCCAATGCTATCAAATGGCCTTGAAGATAGAGGAGAAAGGCAAAAAGAAGCAGGAACAAAACCCCAAAGGTAGAGGTAAAGGGAAAGACAACAGAGGACAAAGAGGAAGTTATAGTGGAAGAAGCTCAGAATCAAGAGCCCAAGGAGAAGTTAGATTTTCTGAACAGCAAGAAGGAAGTTCCAGTAGAGGTGGTAGAGGAAGAGGTTTCAGCTCCAGAGGAAGAAGTGGTGGACAAGGAAGAGGCAGTTACTTCACCAACATGAAATGCTATCATTGCAACCAATTGGGACACCCAGCCTATAGATGTCCAGAGAAAGGTAGCACTTCTCATGGAGGAGACAAGAGAACTAATTTGATTCAAGATGAGACAGCTGCAACAAATAAACAATCAGAAGTACCATTGAACTTAGAGGAAGGTGAAAATCTCATGATGAGAAGGACTTTGATCAAAGAACCAGTCAAAGAAGAGCCAAGCCAAAGAAGGTCCTTGTTTAGGATAAAATGCAAGATGATGGGGAAAGTGTGCAAGGTCATAATAGACTTAGGTTCAACTGACAATATTGTGTCAGAGGAGGCAGTCAGCAAACTGAAATTGACAAGGATACCTCACAAAAATCCTTACAAGGTTACATGGCTCAATAAGGGTCAGCAAGTCTTGGTGAATGAACAAGCATGGGTGGAGTTCTCAATTGGCAAGTACAAAGACAAGGTATTGTGTGATGTGTTACCTATGGATGCATGCCACTTGCTCCTAGGTAGGCCATGGAAATTTGACCACCAAGCTATGCATGATGGAGCCAAGAATTCTTATACCTTCAAGAAGGACAATGTAACCTACAAGATTCAATCTTTGTTGGAAGATACTGAGGTGCAGACAGCAGGTTCTAAGCTGCTTATAACTGGTGAAAAAGAGTTCTTAAAGGCCTTGGAAGAAGGAGAAGGAGTTGGCTATGCAGTAATGATCAAGCCAAGAGAAGTAAGCAAAGAGAAGGCAGCTGAAAAGCAAGAGTTACCCAAGGAGATTCAAGACTTGTTGCAGACCTATGAAAGCATTGTAAGTAGTGGTCAACCAGCAACCTTACTTTCTAAAAGAGCCATAATTCATACGATAGACTTGATACCAGGAGCTACCCTTCCAAACAAAGCAACCTACAAGATGACACCTCAGCAAAATGAGGAAATAGCTAGGCAGATTCAAGAACTACTTGACCAAGGTCTTATTAGGAAAAGCATTAGTCCTTGTGCAGTACCCACTGTCTTAGCACCTAAGAAAGGAGGAGAATGGAGGCTTTGTACTGATTCCAGAGCAATCAACAAGATAACAATCAGGTATAGGTTCCCTATCCCTAGAATTGAAGATCTCATGGATTGTCTAGGTGAAGCTAGGTACTATACCAAGATAGATTTAAAGAGTGGCTATCATCAAATTAGGATACATGAGGGTGATGAGTGGAAAACAGCCTTCAAAACCAATGAGGGTCTTTATGAGTGGCTAGTAATGCCATTTGGATTATCTAATGCCCCCTCCACATTCATGAGACTCATGAATGAAATCCTCAAAGACTACATTGGCAAGTTTGTAGTAGTGTATCTTGATGATATACTAATCTATAGCAGAACAAGAGAAGAGCACCTCCAACATATTGAGCTGATTTTCAAGAAGCTGCAGGAGGAGAAGCTGATGATCAATCTGGAAAAGTGTGAGTTCATCAAAACAGAGCCGGTGTACCTTGGATTTGTGCTATCACATGGAAACTTGAAGATGGACAGCAGCAAGGTGGAAGTAATCCTCAATTGGCCTACTCCAAAGACAGCAACAGAGGTAAGAAGCTTCCATGGACTTGCTCTCAAGATATAGAAAATTCATAAAACAGTTTTAGTGCAATTTGTGATCCTATGTTGATACCATTAAAGGATGCGAAAACTAAGTTTGTGGGAACGAACAAGCTAACAAGAGGTTTTAGTTAGTTAAAGGAAAAGATAGCTACTCAACCTATTTTGGTGTTGCCAAGCTTTGAGAAGTTATTCACCATTGAATGCGATGCAAGCAATGTAGCAATTGGAGCTGTTCTCAGCCAAGAGGGCAGACCGGTGGCTTTTCATTCTGAGAAACTAAGTGAAGCCAAGAAGAAGTACTCTTCTTATGATCTTGAAATGTATGCATTGGTCCAAGCACTAAGGAAGTGGAGGCACTACTTGCTTCCCAAAGAATTTATTGTGTACTCAGACAATCAAGCACTCAGTTTCCTAAATTCACAAGAGAAGTTGAGTCACAGGCACATGAAATGGGTGGAGTACTTGCAATCCTACACCTTCAACATCAAGCACATGAAGGGAGCTCTCAATGAAGTTGCTGATGCATTGAGCAAGAGAGTTCTTACCATTCAAGAAATCCAGTTGAAGAGCATGGGAATAGATCACTTCAAAGATCTATATGAAGATGATGAAGACTTTACAGAAATTTATAAGGTATGCCTTGAGTTTAAGAACCATTTCCATAGCAAGTATGCTGAATAAACCTTGCAAAGTGATTTGTTGTTTAAAGGGAATCAGCTTTGTGTTCCTAGAGGTTCTATTAGAGAGAATTTAATTCAAGAAAAGCATAATGGTGCATTATTGAGTGGTCATGTTGGGATCACCAAAACTCAAGAGCTTGTCCAAAGGTTTTATTTTTGGCCTAAGATGAACCTAGATGTCAGGAAATATGTAGAGAGTTGTGTTGTGTGTCAAAAGGAAAAAGGCACTTCTTCAAATGCGGGCCTATACCAGCCACTACCAATCCCTTCTAGGCCATGGGAATGTTTAAGCATGGATTTTGTAGTTGGTTTATGCAAGACAAGGCAAGGTATGGATAGTGTGTATGTTGTGGTTGATAGATTCAGCAAAATGGCTCACTTTATACCCTGCAAAACTACCAATGATGCCAGTCAAATAGCCTCACTTTTCTTCAAAGAAATAGTTAGGATTCATGGCTTACCAATCAGCATTGTATCAGACAGAGACACCAAGTTTATGAGTCATTTTTGGAAGACTCTTTGGCAGAGAATGGGCACCAATCTGTCCTTTGGATCTGCATACCATCCCCAAGCTGATGGTCAGACCGAAGTGGTAAATAGAACACTTGGAAACCTTCTAAGATGCTTGACCAAGGAGTATGGTCAACAATGGGATCAGATTATTGGGCAGGCTGAGTATGCATATAATGACACAGTCAATAGATCCACAGGGAAGAGCCCCTTTGAAATTGTGTATGGTTTACACCCTAGAGGTGTTTATGAGCTGAGAGAGATGAAGGATGGAGTCAAGGGAAGTGGTTATGCAGATGATTTTGCTTGTGCAATGCAGGAAATTCATGAGATAGTCAGAAAAACCTTGACAGAGAATACCATGAAACATAAAACCAAAGTGGATGAGCATAGGAGAGAGGTTCAGTTTAATGTTGGTGACCTAGTGATGGTGCATTTGAACAAGGATAGGTTGCAGAAGGAAGTCCCTCATAAGCTGAAAATGAAGAGGATAGGTCCCTGTCCAATCTTGGAAAAGTATGGAAGCAATGCAGTTAAAGTGCAATTACCAGATGACAGTGGACTGTCCCCTGTTTTCAATGTTGCAGACCTAGTCCATTACAAAGGACCACCCCAAGATTTGGATCAAACACTCCAGGAAGTCAATCAAGATGTTGAGGAACTCAAACTACCCCCTGTTACAGTCAAACAAGCTGATCAAATCTTGGACACAAGGGTCTACAAGAAGACTAGGACCAAGGAGTACAAAGAACACTTGATCAAGAGGCATGGACAACCTGATTCAGATGCAGTATGGATCAAGGAGGCAGAGTTTAAGAAGTTGGGAATAGATCCTAACTTGCTCAATCCAAGGATGGATTGAATTTTCTGTTTTGGGGAGGATGGTGCAGGAGCACCTAGGCCAAACCCAAATTTAGGTTGCTAAATTTTGGCTTGTACCTGATCTTAACCAGATTAGGATTTCTTTGTGTTTGTTTTGGACCTTAGAAGGTCATGCATTGGTGTGTTAAGTTAGTCTCTAGGACTAAAGTTCATTAGATTGTCAAGGTTGTTAAATTTTGGCTTTACTAACTTTGGGCAACATATATTATATTTCAAAGCATTTAGTCTTTAAAAAGCCACATCATCGTTGTTTGGAGATGCCATGGGCAGTTAAGGAGCTATTGGTTCGATCTTGAAGAGATAATGTTCCTAAAATGAAGGATAATGGCGGAGTTGGATGATTGCATGATGAACTGGTAGTTTGCATGCACTTTACTTGTCATGGAGAATCCCTTGAAATCAGCAAAATCCACGAGCCACTGCCATTGAATGATGGTAATGGAATTCCAAATGGATGGAATGGTTCGTAGAAGAGTTAGTTAGCATGGTTGTAAAAAAAATTTTGTGGTGAATAGAAGACGGTTTGGATTTTTCTACATTTTCTGTGTTTTTTGGAAATCCTCGTGTGTTTTGCAGCAGAACCTTTATATGTGTTGAATACCCCGATTTAGCACTGTATCTATGTTGTTAGAATAGTTTTGATTCACTTTTGATGGTGTATTTCAGTTAAATAGAGTAGAGGCGTGGATGTGTATCCATAGTTGAGGTGATAAAGAGTTGTTATCTCTGTTTTGAGTAGATTTTCTGTGTTTTACTGTGTAACCCGTGAGTTCTTAGGAAACAGTGATTTAAAAAAGCGTTGTAAATACTGACTTCTTAATGTTTAATGTTCATTAGGTAGATATAAGTAGGATCCTTTTGGTATTCAAGGAATATTGAGGTTAAGTTGTTGTTTCCAACTCAAAGATTAGGAAGTAGGGCATGGTATTAGTGTTTTGAGCAGCAAACTTTAAATGGCTCCCCCATAAACACTGATCACGGGGATTTCCTGAATTTAGTGTGATATGGGAAAGGAGCCAGTCCTTTGTAAATATGTAGGAGTAGGAGATTTGGAAAGTCAAGTAATGATGTTGAAAACCAAACCCTAGGCGAGCAATACTAACCCGGTTAGGTGTTTGGTAGGAAAAGGACAAGAGAATAAGCAGGGGAACAATCCATTGTATATAATCTGTATAGTATTAAGTGTGGTGAGTTAGTACTTTCAATGACCAAAAGGATTGAGACTCCCATCAATCCATCAAAGGCAGACTTGAAGGAGGAAACAGTGAAACCCTAGTTTTTAGGGCAATTAGGCCTCCTCTCCAAAGGTGTGGGAACCACTTGTACGGAATAGCTAGCAACCAGAGACCTATTGCAAGATTTAAAACCTTGAAAAGGGTGTCTAAAAATATATTTTGTTTGATAGGTTGTTTGGCAGGTTTGATAGGAAAAAGAAAAAATAGGACTGGTAAGGGCTACAAGGATTAGCCTCTTCAAAAGGAAAATTCTTAAGATCGGTAGAAGAGAAGATTGTAGAACCTTCAAGATGCCTTCAGTTGGATATGAAAGGCAAGGAAACAAGGATTCTAACTCCCCTGCAATGAGTTTAAATCAAATGGAGATGCAAGCACTTAGAGTCTTCTAGGTGTTGAAAGGAGGCAGCAATTTCAAAAGGTGTTGAAACTTCCAAGGTTAAAGCATAGGGTTAAAACTCTTGGAACAGAGTTGTAGCATGGTTCAGCTGGTGAACTAAGTCAAGACAGAACTAGAAGATTGTCGGGGTTCTTGGTGGAAGGCAGAGTGAAGTCTTCATATTGAGCAAGTGCAAGCAAACCTTGGGGGCCTTCATACACCAAAATGGATTACAACCTCATGGGATGATAATAATAGTCTCAAAACTGATATAAAACTAATGTGCAACAGACAAATAAGTTAAAGACAACAACAATTTCATTCCTTCAAATCTTCTACCAAAAACTGTGAAACAAGATCATCAAACACTTGCAAAAATCAATACAAAATTTGCAACAACTTCAATCATGGATTCTTAAATCCATTTGCTGCTATTCCTTCACTTCCAAGCCTGCAAAAAACATTCATACACCAAACTGATTTCTCCTTCCTTCAACTCTCACCAAACTTCCCTTGCAAAATCCCTCTTCTCTTGCAATATTCCCCTTCTTTTCACACTGATTTTCTACAATTTTTCTTGTGCAACTCTCAGGAGAAACCTACAAGTTTTTTCTCCAAACTTGCTACTATTGCTTGCTTCCCTTCGAATACATTAAAGAATCCATTTTATATAGATTAAAACATTTTTGAGATACCAAAATAGGCACCCCCAAATCTTCTCTTTCATTTCCCTTCAATTGTATTTTTAAAATTCCCCAATTTGTGTTAAAATTCATCATTAAATGCTTCCAAATATGGAACACAAAGTTGTTGCACCATATTCCACGACTTGCTATTGTAAATGCCTCATAAAAATCAATAAAATCATGACCCAAGTCATGCTCATTCACATTGATTTGAATACTGAAGTCATTCATTGATTGTTCCCAAAACACTAGCTTTTATGCTTTAAAGCAAAAATCTGTTTTTTCTTATCTTGGGTGTCCACTCTCTCCATCCCTATTTTTTAGGGATTTTGAATCTTAAAAATAATATTTTAAATGAAATAGAAAGTCTCCGAAAACCTTTTCCAAAATTTCCAATTTTGAATTTGAAACTCCAAAATTACCTCCTACACTTTCTTTCACTCTAAAAATGTAACATTTAAATAAAGACCAATTATTTAATAAAGTATTTTGGCCTCAACATTGCAATTTATTTTCCTATTACATAATTAAACTAAACCTTAGGAAATTAAAAATTAAATAATTTCTTTTTGGCTGATGAGGATAGCCCTTTGACCATGGATGCTCCTGCATCAGACACCCACGGTAGAAAATAAATATTTCAAGTTGCACTCAGAAATATTTATAGAACCTGTGCTTGTCTTGGATCCACCTCTCTTCTTTGTCCACTAGTATTTCTTTGTTCACCAATTTTTGCAACTTCACAACATTATCCTCTTTCATCTTTACTCCTCTACCCTCTATTGTTGGTTTAATTTCTCCCACTCTTTCCACCATGTCTTCTTCATGAAATTTTATTGTTTCAATGCCTTCTATAAAACACAACATCGCTACAATATGATTTCTTTTACTCAAAATAGCATTAGTACCATTATCAAGAGACTCATTTTCCATTCCTCCTAACAAGGAATCTTAGTCACAAATGAAAACATCTTCATGTCCACTATTCTCTAGCAAAGATTTACCATAATTTTTTTCATTTACCTTCACTTTACACTTCCCCAATTTAACTTCATCAAATTGATCTACTGCTACAATAAAATACTCTATTTCTACATTCTTATTGTCATCAAAGTAAACACCAAAATTTGATTTTACCTCACTTTTACCTGCAAACTTCATCTCACCTGAGATTAACTCATCCCATTCTCTTTCAATTGCTGCCATTTGCATCAAAAAATCATCCCCTTCACTTTCTTATGTCCTTCAAAGGACACTCTTTGGCTGCAACTTCATCATAATCACATTCATCTTCATAAAAATATTTATCAAAAATGAATTTTTCCTTTGTATCTTCCACTACTGCAACTTTTTCTTCCCTTGCAATAATTTGATCCCATTCTCTTTCAATTTGAATGAGTAAATCATCCTTCTCAACTTCATAGGTGTTCTTTAAAGAACTCTCTTCTACTACTATAATCACAGTAGTCTCATCCTCCATGTCTTCCAATAGATATTCCTCTTTAGGTTTATCAATCTCTTCACGCTCATTCTATTTTTCTTCCTCAGTGTTGCATGCATGACACTGTATTACTTCTTTCTTTCCTGTAGTTAAAACATCATTAGAAAGATAAAACTTATCTTCAACTCTTCTCTCCTCTTTTTTCCTCCTTTCAATCTCATCTCTTAATTCATTTATTTGTTGTTGCAACCCTATCATTTCTCTTTCTCTGAATCTCTTTTTGATTACCTCTAATCTAGGAATCCTTAGAATCCATCTAATGACAATGCCCTTTCCCTTTTCCATTTCTAGGCTTCTCAAAGCCATAACAACACAAATTTTCAAAACCCTCAGGTTCTTCACATGTAAACTGCCTCACATTCGGTGATCTGTTTACAAAATCTTCACTCTCAAGATCTGCTAGCTTCAACCCACACTCATAGGTCCTACTGCAACTGCCTCACGTTTGGCGCTCTGTTACAGACTCAGGAACTTCTGCTCTGATACTACTGAAGCAGGAGGATAAACACACATACCCCCTTTTCATACAACTATTCTCAACAAAATAAAATGCATTGAAATTGTAGCAAATCATATTTAAAAATATGCAACATGAACACTTGATTGTTCATTCATAATCTCCTACAATCATCACAATAACTTGTCCAAATTGATAATAAAAATGGTGTAGCCTCATGGGCTAATAATAATAGTCTCAAAACTAATATAAAACTGATGTACAATAGCAAAATAATTTAAAAGAAAACAATAATTTCATTCTTTCAAATCTTCTACCAAAACTGTGAAACAAGATCATCAAACACTTGCAAACTTCAATACAAAATCTACAACAACTCAAACATGGATTCTTAAATCCATTTGCTGCTATTCCTTCATTTCCAAGCCTGCAAAAACATTCATACCAAACTGATTTCTCATTCCTTCAACTCTCACCAAACTTCCCTTGCAAAATCCCTCTTCTCTTACAATATTCCCCTTCTTTTCACACACTGATTTTCTACACTTTTTCTTGTGCAACTCTCAAGAGAAACCTGCAAGTTCTTTCTCCAAACTTGCTGATATTGCTTGATTCCCTTTGAATACATTAAAGAATCCATTTTATATAGATTAAAACATTTTTGAGATAACAAAATAGGCTCCCCCAAATCTTCTCTTTCATTTCCCTTCAATTGTATTTTTAAAATTCCCTAATTTGTGTTAAAATTCATCATTAAATGCTTCCAAATATGGAACACAAAGTTGTTGCACCATATTCCATGACTTGCTATTGTAAATTCCTCATAATAATCAATAAAATCATGACCCAAGTCGTGCTCATTCACATTGATTTGAATACTGAAGTCAGTCATTGATTTTTCCCAAAACACTAGTTTTTATGCATTAAAACAAAAATCTATTTTTCTTATCTTGGGTGTCCACTCTCTCCATCCCTATTTTTTAGGGATTTGGAATCTCAAAAATAATATTTTAAATGGAATAGAAAGTCTCCAAAAACCTATTCCAAAATTTCCAATTTTGAATTTGAAGCTCCAAAATTACCTCCTACACTTTCTCTCACTCTAAAAATGCAACATTTAAATAAAGAATAATTATTTAATAAAGTATTTTGGCCTCAACATTGCAATTTATTTTCCTATTACATAATTAAACCAAACCTTAGGAAATTAAAAATTAAATAATTTATTTTTGGTTGATGAGGATAGCCCTTTGACCATGGATGCTCCTGCATCACTTATTGTAAACTTTGTGTTAATCAATGCACACATTGAATAGCATAGTTGATACCAACCATAACCAAAATTAAATCAAGTACATTTATGTATATGCGAAATCAAATCAAACAATATTTAGGGAGAAGGTAAAACACAACTACCTATGGCATGATCACATAAGACTCCATCCCCCCTATGATGATATATTTGTGAGATAGGACTGACGAACATTTAGGTGCAAGTCATTTGGAGTGTTGTCACCTATCCCATCATCGGAAAGATGTGGTAGTGCCAATGGGTTTTGAAATCCTAATTTGGAATGGACAAAAATCCCAAAACATCGCCATTTTTTTACATTTGCATTTTGAAGGTTGATGGGGAGCCCAAAAGGGAGTTGCAGGTGTTTGGAGGTCGAAGCAGAGTGGCCAGTCTCCCTACCAAAATGCATTTGACAGGTGCAACCACCTAGCTAGCAGATATGTATATCTGTCAGAAATATGTCATTTTGTCATTCTACCTAGAAACTATGAAGAATTGAATGACTATTTTTTTCTAAGATGGGTTTTCATTGATTGATTTCCAAGGGTTTTCCTTGCAAAAATGACTTTTCATTTGAAATGCAGAGTTGTTTATGTGTTTTTGTGTTGAGGTTTTTTATTTTAATGTTCTCACAACATAGAAATTTTTGAGGAAGTTGAATGAAATAACTAACAATCCATCAAGTGGAAACATGAGTAACATATATTCTCTGCAATTAAAATAGTAGTGGGATAATGTTTAGAGAGGCTTGAAACCATGCAAAATGTATAGTGAGGTTGAAAACACAATGTGGGTTCTGCAGTTAAATGATATATTTTTAAAACCACATAAAGCCCATAATGTTGCCACTTTCAACATTCTCATTTTGAAAGTTGTTGGCTATTCAATTTTCTATTTTAATAAAAAGGGAATGAGCTTAGAAGGAGGTTGCAGGTGTTCAGAAGTTGAACAAGTGCAGCCATTCTCCCTACCAAAACACATGTTACATGTGCGGGAAGCTAGCTAGTAGGTATGTATATCTTCTAGAAATATATGTTATTTTCACATTCTGCATTAGAAGGACTATGAAGAAGTGAGTGGCAATTCATTGTGAAGATGGGTTTTCATTGACGGGTTTCCATGGGTTTTCATTGGGCTTCAATATGTAGAGGGTTTTACAACATTGTGTGGGCTGGGGGTTTCATAAATCATGTACTCCCCTCCCACTGTATTTTCCAACCTACAATCATATTGTGCATGTATATTTGCATCATATGAAGAAATCAAAATGCAATTTTTACTCTACGTAAGACTTGTTATAAATTTTAAAGGTGTCTTTCATTACATTCATATTGTCTAAATAACAAAATGTTTTCAAGACATTCATAATGTTTTATAAAAATCCAAGTTGGAAAACACTAGGTGTTACATAAAACTTGCAACCCACATACTATTCTAAAACCAATTACAAGTAACAGGGTAAGTGCAGAAAGATGGGGGGCTAAAAAGGGTCTTAAGTAGCCACTTTTTTTTTTTAAATCAGGAAATACTGACCTTGGATGAGAAATTGTAGATAGGTACACTCCAAATTTTAAGATGCAATAAAAATAATGTTTGTAGTGCTCCGAGTCTACTTTCTAAACTACTAATTCTTTTTGAAAATGGTAGAGGTTAAGGGGTTTAGAAAAGGGAGTCACAAAAATTGGTGTTATTTTTGTCAAAAAAATATAACATAGCATCTTTTGTGGCTCCCTCAAAAGGTTACTTTTTTTTTGGTATTTTTAAAATCACTTCAGTGAGAAATTAGCTAACATGTAGTTTATACCTGATTTTTCTAATAATTTTTTAGTGAATATTTGTTTTTCACTAATTTTCAAAGTGGACACATGCTAAAAAACAAAATTTTGGTCGTTCTACCCCTATAATTTTTGAAAACTAATCAATTTTTTTTTAATATGTGTAGAATGGAGTCTAGTTTATAAAAGTGTAATTTATTTAAAATTTCAATGAATGGTTTAATAATGAAGTAAAAAATACCAAACACTAGTTTTTGACAAAAGACAAACACACATAGTAAAATTAAAGATGAAAGCCTTAACATTTTCAAAATATGACAAAATTACATCGTTAAATAGTTAAGAGAGATCCTAACATTACCCAGGTGTTTGATTTATTTGACCTTGAAACACATGCAAACCTAACGATTAGCATGAACAAGATTATGTGAAATCTTGTAGAATATGCAAAAACACATATTTGGATGTTGGGAAGACACTCCAAGCCTTTGGGTTGGCAATCCAAAGGAAATCCCAAGCCTAAGGCTTGGGGATTCCCAAAGCAAGATATAATGCAAGTGCATTATATCGTGCTCGCGTTATGTTTTGTTTTGTATTTTTCTCATTTTTTGCAAAATGATGTTGCATGTTTCTCAAGCTTGACATAATGCGAGTGTGTTATAACATGCTCACGTTATGTCTCGCTTGGAATTATTTTTGTGCAAGTTTGTTAAGTATGTTTGATGTATGTATGTTTGTATGTATGTATGTATGCATGTATGTATGTATATGTGTGTATGCTTATATGTATGTATGGATGTATGTATGTATGTATGTATGTATGTATGTATGCATGCTTGCATATATGCTTGTATGTATGTACGTATGGTTGTATGTATCTATGTAAGGTTTTTAGGTTTAGGGTATATAAGGGTGAGGTATAGGTTATAGGGATAAGGGTTGAGGTTTCTAGGTTTAGGGATTAAGGTATAGGGTTGAAGGTCAAGGGATTAGGGCTTAAGTAATAAGTTGAGCGTATAGGGTAGAGGGTTGAGGGTTATAATCGAGGGATAATATTTAGTTTGTTGGGTGTATAATATTAAGTGTATAAGGTATAGGGATTAGGCTTTAGGATATTGGGTTTAGGGTTTATGATATGGATTGAGGGTATAAAGCATAGGGTGAATTGGGTTGAGAGTACATATGGTTCAGGTTTTAAGTATAGGGTTTAGGGACAATATTTAGGGTTTACGGTATAACGGTGAGGTTATAGGGTTTAGGGATGATGGTTTGTGGGTGTAGGGTCCAAGGTTTAAGGTATAGGGTTAAAGATTGAGGGATTAGGGGTTAAGTGTAGGGTTGAGGGTATAGGGTTGACGGTTGAGAGTTTATAGTTGAGGGACAATGTTCAAGGTTAAGTGTCTAAGATATAGGGTTCAGGGTTCAAGGTTGAGGGTATAAGGAATATGGATGAGGGTTGAGGGTTTGGGGAATATGTATATAGGGTTAAGGGTATAGGGTAGAGGGTAGAGGTTTGAGAGTCGAGGGATAATGTTCAAGGTTGAGTGTCCAAGGTTAAGTGTATAGGGTATAGGTCCTAGTGAAGCGTGTGTTTGGGATTCCCTCAATATTTTTCCACCATAGGGTTTAAGATATTGGGTTGATGGGTTATGGCTTAAGTATAGGGTTGAGGGTTGTGTTTTTAGGTTGTATGGTTTAGGGTTTAAAGGTTGAAGGTTTAGGGGTTGAGGGTTTAGGCATTGGGGTTGAGGATTGAGGATTTAGGGTTTATGGTTTAATGGATAAGGCTTTAAGGGTTGAGGGTTGAGGGTTTAAGGATTGAGGGATTAGGGGTTGAGGGTTAGGGATTAAGGGTTGAGGGATTAGGGTTTAAAGGTCTAGGGATTAGATTTTAAGGGTTGAGGGTTGAGGGACTAGGTTTTAAGGTGTAGTGTCAAGGGTTGAGGGTTTAGGGATAGGGTTTAGGGTTTAACATTTAATGGTTGAGTGTTGAGGCTTTAGGAATAGGGTTTAGGGTTAAGGGTTAAAGGATTAGGGTTTAAGGGTTTAGGGTTTAAGGGTTGAGGGTTAATATATATTAGGTTTTAAGGTATATGGTTTATGTATTACGGTTAACTTAGTTTAATGTATAGGGTAGAGGGGTGAGGGTTGAGGGTTTATGGTTTAATGTAAATGATTGAGGGATTAGGGTTGAGTGTCTAATGTATAAGGTAGATGGTTTAAGGGTTGAGGGTTTAATGTATAGGGTTGAGGGTTGATGGGTTGAGGTTTAAGGGTTGAGGGATTAATGTATTAAGGGTTTAAGGTATAGGGAGTAGGGATTAGGGTTGAGGATTTAAGGGATTAATGGTTTAAGGGTTGAGGGATTAGGGTTGAGGGATTAGGGTTGAAGTTCCAATGTATAGGGTAGAGGGTTGATAATTGAGAGTTGAGGGTTTAATGTATAGGGTGGAAGGTTGAGGGATTAAGGGTTTAAGGGTTGAGAGGTTAAGGGTTGAGGGTTTAAGGGTTTAAAGGTTTAAGGGTTGAGAGTTTAGGGTTTAAGGATTTAAGGTTGAGGGATTAGGGTTGAGGGTTGAGGGTATATGGTTGAGTGTATAGGTTTTAGGGTATAGGGTTGAGGGATTAGGGTTGAGGGTCCAACATATAGGGTAGAGGGTTGAGAATTGAGTGTTGAGTGTTTAATGTATAAGGTGGATGGTATACGGCTAAGGGTTTAAGGGTTTAAGGGTTGATGGTTGAGGGATTATAGTTTAAGGGTTTCAAGGGTCAAGAGGGATAAAGGGTTGTGGAATTGAGGCTGATAGATTAAGGGTTGAGGGTTGAGGGTTTATGATGTAGGAGCATCTGGGTCAACACACAATCCTGTGTCACCCAAAAAAAATATTATTTAGAAAGATCTAGTAAGGTTTCATGAAGTTCTTTCTTGCAAGTAGAATTTGATGTTGACAATGTTCTTGAAGGTATGCATAATATATTTTGATGGGGGTTTCATTTTAACTAAGAGTTCTTCTTGTCAATCTACATTACATGAAATGGTAAAGATGTGAAGTTATTATAACTTTTTCTGACATAGTTTATGAGATTAGTTTTGCAAGAATATTCATTCAAAAGTGAGTTTATTCAACTAGTTCAACTAGTTATAATTTCTAGTATGTAAAACGTTTCAAATCCATGTGCATTTCTTACTCGTGAAGGGGTGGAAATCAATATAGATTCTTTTCTTTGCAACTTATGTGTTTAATCGACTATTCTCAAGAATTCTAAAGAATGTGTTTAATGGGAATTTTATTGGATCAATTTAATTGATAGATGAGTTGCAACGTTTCATCTTCTCTCTTTCTCATAATCTTATTTTAACAAAGTCTGGCACATGAGAAAGGGGGAAAAAGGGGAAGTGTCCAAGGTGGAGGAAGAGAGGATGTGACAAACATGTACATTTCCCCTTTACCCACACCATCAAAGAGCAATTGAGTGGAAGAAAGGCGTGATATGCTAAAGATAATATGAAAAATTAGAGTCTAGTTGCGGATCATTAAAAAACCATGATGGCGGCCGATTCTTGTACTTGAGACATGGAGCCCGTGCTATGTCGATTAGAGTTGTATGTGAGGTGTAAGGCATGTTTTAAATAAAAACAATAGGGGTCATGTTGGTAGAAGGGTGCATGGAGACACAGAAAATGCGATGTAAGTTAATGTAGATTAGAAACAACAAATGCATTGTAATGACCATCAAAGGGAAAATGAGGTAGCGAGGAAGTTTGGGAAGTTAAAGAGGCATATTGGACCTACAAATAAAGTAGATTGGATATATTAAATTTCTTGCATAGAGAAACCACAAGAGATAGG
Source organism: Sequoia sempervirens (assembly GCA_007258455.2). NCBI lineage: Eukaryota > Viridiplantae > Streptophyta > Pinopsida > Cupressales > Cupressaceae > Sequoia > Sequoia sempervirens. The sequence continues at coordinate 23,857 of VDFB02032009.1, forward strand.
AGTAGGATGGCAAGAATAGATAGAGGAGGATGCACCATCATAAAGAATTGAAGAGAGTGTTCAAAGGCAACCCATGGGTGAAGAATGAGGGAGCTATGTAAATGCACAAGGATGAATTAAAAATTGAAGCAGTTTTAAATACTGAGGGGCCATTCCAAGGTTGCAACAGGTGTAGAATCAAATAAAAGATAGAGTATGTAATGGGCTACATAGGAGGTTGGAAGAGAATAGCGAGATGAAGGAACCACCTAGTGATTATAATGAAAGCTCATGAAACTTGAATCAATAAAGTATTTTGAATTTTTTTTAGTTTGAGGTTGAAGTTACATAAATCGATCTTTAAATTGACACAAGAATTTGTCAATTTTTAGAGTTAAGTGATTTATTATGTTTGTATAATCTAAGTTTTGTGACAGTGAATGAGAATTTGGGAGTGTTTGTACTTCTTCTTCATTAGTTTAAGGTTGATGATTAAAGAGTTCAAGGGTTGAGGGATTAGGGTTGAGGGTTTATGTTATTAGGTTGAGGGTAGAGGGTTGAGGGTTTAAGGGTTGAGGGTTGAGGGATTAGGGTTGAGCGTTTAAGGGTTTAATGGTTGAGGGTATAGGGTTGAGGAATTAGGGTTGATGGTTGAGGGTGGAGGGTTGAGGATTAAAGGTTTTTATGGTTTAATGGTTGAGGGTTTAAGGGTTTAAGGATTGAGGATATAGGGTCAAGGGATTAGGGTTGAAGAGTTGGCCTAGGGCCTGGAGGGATCAGCCGAGTGGCTGAGGATTTGGGACAATGGCTGAGGCCAAGACAGAGAGAGAGAGAGAGAGAGAGAGAGAGAGAGAGAGAGAGAGAGAGAGAGAGAGAGAGGTACATAGAAAGAGGGAGATATGATAGAGATAGTTAGAGAGGGTAGGAGAGAGGGAGGGAGAGATAGTGAGGGAGAAAGAGGTGAGATAGAGAGAGAGGGATTGAGGTTTAGGGTATAGGGTCAAGGAATTAGGGTTTACGGTCCAATGTATAGGGTAGAGGGTTGAGAATCAAGGGTTTAATCTATAAGGTATAGGGTTGAGGGTTTAATTTATAGGGTAGAGGGTTGAGGGATTAAGGTTTAAGGGATGAGGGGTTAAAGTGTTGAGGGTTTAAGGGTTTAAGGTTTGAGGGATGAGGTTGGGGTTTAAGGGTTGAGGGTTGAGGGATTAGGATTGAGAGTTGAGGGTATAGTCCGTTGAGCATATAGGTTTTAGGGTACATGGTTGAGGGATTATGATTGAGGATCCAATGTATGGGTTAGAGGGTTGAGAATTGAGGGTTGGAGGGTTTAATGCAGTGGGTAGAGGCAGGATGACTCAAGGGTTTAAGGGCTTAAGGAGGGTTTAGGGTTTAAAGGCTGAGGGCTGAGGACTGGGGCTTCAAGTGTGGAGGGACAAGGCCTGAGAATGTGGTTGTGGGTCGAGGGCTGAGAATCTTGAGTGGCTGAGGCTCCAATGCACAGTGGTGGAAGGAAAGTAACGGAGGGCTGAGGGCTGAGGGTTTAGGCACACAGTGGGTGAGGGGTAGTGTGCCCAACGGCCAGGGTTCAAAGTTTGAAGGTTTAGGGCCGAGGGTCAAAATAAGGGTTGAGGTTATAGGGATGAGGGATGAAGGAGGAGAGGAAGGGTGTAGGGATGGAGAGATGGAGTGGGAGAAGTGGAGAGTATATAAAGAGGGAGGGAAGGAGAGAGATAGATGAGGGGTTGGTGGATCCAATTTATAGCTGTGAGAGGGCTGAGGAATTGAGGGGTGAGGCTGGAGGTGGCTAGGGCTAGAAAAGGAAAGTGCATGGGCTGGAGGGTTGGAGGGATTATGTGGTTGAGGGTCCAAATGTATAGGTGGTAGAGGGCTGTGGGCCAATGGCAGGGGTATAGGAAGGAGGGATTATGGTTAAGTATGGATGAGGGTTTAGGGTTTATTATTTAAGGTTGAGGGTTGAGGGATTAGGTTGACAACTTAATGGTTGAGTGGAGGGCTGAGGTTTTAGGATTGAGGGTTTAAGGGAGAGAGAGAGAGAGAGGGGGGAAGGTGAGAGAGGTGAGATAGACAGAAATAGAGATAGAGTGGTAGGGAGTGATTGAGTGAGAGATATGTAGAAAGAGGGAGAGGGGAGATAGATACAATTAGAGAGGGTAGGAGAGAGGGAGGGAGAGATAGTGAGGGAGAGAGAGGTGATGAAGGAACTTAGAAATGTAAATTTAGTACATACAATTATGGAACAGTATTGGTTAGAACAAAAAAATATTGAACAAGAAAGGACTTCTCAAAATGAATCTTTGAATGTTTTTACTATTGAGCTTCCTTGTTTTGTTGAAGATGATGAAAATGTTTCAATACTTGTCTCAAAAGATCAGCTAGGAAATTAGGATGAAAAGGTAAAAGAGGCTGATCAAGAGGAGCATTCCACAATTTGGTTGGGTGAGTTGCCTTCTTTCATTAAAAATGATGAGAAAGATGTAGTTTTGATCTCACCAACAACAGTTCCAAAACAACAAGAAGGTGTTAAACAATGTGGTGAGTTTCTAATTGAATATAATCAATGTGATAATGGAGCCTTGGATTAGGAAGAGGAGTACAAAAGTGAGCCTTTTATGGAGTCTAAAATGCTTGATGAGAGATGCCATGAGGTAGAAAATAGTTCCCTTTCATCAAACATTCAAGAAGATTGTGAAGAAGATCTATTTTGAAATGATCTTGAGGATTTTGTTGAAAACTTAGACAATGTGAAAGAGGTTTTAGTTCATGTGTTTGATGAACTTTCTGATTTTGTGGATGAAAATGAGAAGAGCATGTGTCCATACTACAATCAATACCACGTTTTGAGCAGCAGAATGATGAAAACCATTTAGACAAGGTGCTAATTCATGAGACTTGGTAAATTTCAACAACCTTAATTTGATTAATCAAGAGGTTGAGACACATGCAAATATTATTCAAAATGAGCAAGAACAAAGGCAAGACACTACTTTTCAAGGTATGACTTCTGATATCTTTTTGAGTTCTCAAGAAATTAGTCATGAAGATATCTTAAAGCATGTTATGAATGAGGAAACTAAGGATAAGTTTGATGAAAATTTGTTCACAAACATTTTAGAGGAGCTTTGTTCAAAGTTTGATACTATTCTTTCAAGTTATTACAATAAAAAAGATGAAGTTGAAATAGTAGATGACTAGCAAGAAGTCAACAATAAGAGTTCAAGTTTCATCCTTTCAAGGGGATTCCCCATTAGAGATTTACCCAATGATGTGAGTAAGATACAACAATTTATCAGTGCATCTAAGAATGAGATTGCAACTGAAGAGCAGTGGTTCCAAATGAGCCATTCATGTTAAATAAGTGGTATGTTTGGTCAGATTCAAGGGGTGAGTGAATTTGGTTATGTTCTTAAGAAGACATTGTAGTAGTTTATGGGGTGAATCTTTGATTCTCACCTCTTATTAGCAATTCATGAACATGCAAAGCATCATTTTTTGTCTAGAAAAGGGAGTTATTTTTCAAATCTCGTTAATGGGTTTGTTTGAGCATCATCCTTTGCTAGTTAGACTAGGTTAGAGTAGGTGTTTCTTTCAAGTAAGGTGTTGTTACACCAATGTTCTATCTTCCCTTTTCCCTAAGTGTTGGTGCATAGGTCTACTATCTTCTCAAAGGGTTTTGTTCAATGTTCAATTGGCTTACAAGTTTTCCCTAGAGTTGTTTCAATGCTAATTTTACTCCTATGCGCAATGGGTACAATAGGCTACTGGTCATCTTTTTTCAATAGACAAAACCCCCTCAAAGTCACCAAAATGTTAACTATTTTTACCTTCAAAGTTAAAATAGTGCATTAAATGGGTCAATAAGTGAAATATCCTAGGGTTTACAAGGCCTCCATGTGAAAAGATTTATCAAATAGGGAAAAGAGTTAGCAAAGATTTCTTCATTGCCAAAGTTTAAAAGCATATTTCAAAGAGGATCTTCTTTTTTAATATTATCATAGTGCAAAGGATAATATTAAAGGTCAAGTATTCAAGTCAAAAACATTGGAAAAGTATTTTAATTCTTTCAAAGGGTTTTTTTCATAGAAATCCATGTGCAAATGGGGAAAAGGATAGAGTTTCCAACTTTGATTTTGGCTTTGGAGGGAGAATCCACATGAATTTTTTTCCATGTAGGGTTTCCTTGAATTTTTGACAAGGAAAAAGAAAGGAAATCTTGGGTCTTGAAGGAAACTATGACCTTACAAAGGAAAAGAGCTTGGTTTTCATGCAATATTCATGTTTTGGATAGGTTTGCAACATTTTTTTAGCTCCATTTTCATGAATCTATCTCATAGAGATTGCTTTTCCTCATCTTGTGTTTCTAAGAAGACAAGGCAACATTCTTTTCTTCATTGCTTGCATTTTGAAAAGGTTGTTTTATGTTTAGAAGCTCTTCCTCTTCCATGCTTGAGCTAGGGTTTGAATCATGTTTTTTGAGAGTGCATATTCCTTGTGAAGGGTGCCTTTTAGATCTTTGTGTTGAATGATAAATGCAACAATAAGCATAAGAGGATTTTTCATGCTTTTAAACCCATGAAATTTGAGCCATTGAGTAGTGAGCATGTAAATCATGAAGTTTTGAAAATGTAGACTTTTGAAGAGGTAGTAAAAAGGATAACATTGTGGCAAAAGATAGTGATTTTGTTATATCCAAGAGGAAAATCAATCCTTGGCAGTCACAATCCATTCTTCAAGGGTCTTGCAGTATTCAAAATGGTAGCCATCTTATTGTAGCAGTCAAACCCTTTCCAAGACCTGAGTAGGACAATCAAGTTTTCACTTAGCTTTCATTGGCATTGAAACCACAATAGAAGTGATTTCTAGGACATCATTAAGTGATAGTCATGAAGTTGACTATATCAAGGAAACCAATGGTATGCAGGTAAGGTCTTAGTTAAAGGAGGTGAAAACAACATAGTTGTTTACATGAGTTTCATGGAAAAAACTCATCATCAAGAGCACCTATGTAGTAGTAAAATAGAGCATTCTTCATGATTTTAAATACAATGCATGGTGGATGGCAGTCATAATATCATAATCCTTGTACATTGTAGAAGGTAGTAAGAGAGGTTTAAATTCAAGCCTCCTATCCTAATCACATAGTACCATGAAGCAAAATGCAAGTGATATCACATAGTGAAAAAGGTGAGGTATTCATGAGATGTCCAATGCATGATAACACAGTGCTAGGTTCCCTCTTGAATATATAGTCACCATGGTAGCTATAAATGGTGTGGACCAAATATTGATTGGTGATTATGCAATGGTGAGGACAATCACATCCAAGTGCACATGAGTCTTAGGGAAGCATGGGATAGTCATATGTAGAATCCAAAGATGCAGTCATGAAGATGGTCATGCAAAGACGCGGTTTAAAGTATGTTAATTGTCTAAGTTTCAAGGATATCATGGACTACAACCATTGCTATCAACAAAGGAGATTATTGAAGAGTCCAATAAGTTAACATAGGGTGATCCCACAATACTGGTTTACAATTTTTGGCCAAAATAGACACTGAATTGATTTTTTCTAACTGAATCTTCACTTTTGGGCACCTATAGTGGTTAAACCGTGAGGAATTTGAAGATGATGCAACCTAGTGATTTGTGAAATTTTTTCTATAGATTTTAAATATGTTTTTTTCAAAATTTTTGGAATCAGATTGCACTTCTTTTTCCATCTCCTTCAAAAACTAGTTTTTTTTCAGTAAACACCATTTTTAAGGAGTGA
>VDFB02032010.1:0-73095 GCA_007258455.2 Sequoia sempervirens
AGATGTTCCAATTTTAAACCAAATCGAAGTGTTTCAAAGCAATGAAGAGTGTCGTTGAGTGTTTCTCTTGCACCCTAGATCGCGCGACGAAGCTAAGGAGAGAGGATACGACTCAAAAGACAAAATCACACAATTCAAGCACTTGTTCATTTTATAGCCTTCAAAGCAATTGTGAGTTCATTTTAAGCACCAAATGAAATGTGAGTTTTGATTGTTCAATTCTTAACCTCAAACAAAATCTAGTGAGTTTGTCCTAAGATTCCTTTTAAGCCCTTTGCAATGAAAATAAAATTGTTCGTTTTAGACCCAAATGAAAATTAGTGTTCTAAAATGAAAAGATAAACAACTTCATGAAATAGTGTTGATCAAACACTTAAAGCATTTAAAAACACTTTGAGTTTTCAAAAAAAAACAATTCTCCTCCTTTCATTTTCGTTTGCTAGCCTTCTCCTTCGCTTTGTACTTTTTCGCCTTCGCTTTTCCTTCGTTTGTACCTATTTCATATTACAAACAAGAGTTATGTATGTATTTGTAAAAGTATACACAAGATACGTCAATAATTTGAAAAAAAAAATTAAAGAGAGGAATAAAAATAAAATTATTTTGATAAAAAGCACATGAGCTCTTTATGATGTAAATGTCAATAAAATTGTTAATTTTACCCCCACTTTTATAAAGGAACAATTGATTTTCAAAACCTTGTGTAAAACCCAAATGACACCTTTAGCATGTATTGTAATCATTTGAATTCATAGATGACACATTTTAGCTTTCCTTTAAGACACTTCATTCAATAGTTCATATGTCCTAATCACCATTTCATGTTTTTCCTATTGCTTCGACTTCAAATAGACTTGATTGATAATCCAATGCAAAATAATTGTTAGCAGCTTTAAATCTAGACTTCAAAATCAGCATAGCACACAATTAGTTTGATAAAAGAAAACAATCCAAATCTATCCTATCAATGCCACTCATAGATAGAAAAAAATAGAAGGGACTGATGTACACTAAAAGACAACCAAAATGTGGATAATCAGAGCATAAATGCAGAGGCAATAGAAGTAATTGCGCAGGAATAAGTGCTGCAACGTAGCTTATGATTAATAATGAATGAAATACAAACTTGTAGCAGTGCAGTCAAAGCAATTAAATCGTTTGACAGGACATTTCAATAAGCGAACTCCAATGCTCTTGTTTGTGTGTGAGGTAATGCGCAGATCTATTGGATTAGCAAATGCGCAACAATAAACTATGACTTTGTAAATAATGACCATCAAAGCATGGGCAACAAACTGTAGCAATCAAGGCCATTGAATTGTTTTCAAGTCAGGACGCCTAAGCAATACGCCAAGCTAGCTGACAAGATGCCTACATCGAAGGCGCATTCCATGTGCGACATAAATATCGAGCCTTCCCAAACTAAATGCACTAAGTAAGTGAGCGGTCAAATTCCAACACTATTTTAAAAATTTCAAACTAATGCAGTTGGCAGGCTTAAAGCCATGCCCAACAACCTTTGACCGACATCCTCCTAGCTCAAGTTACTCAAGATATGCATAAAACAGATTTGCTGAATAGGCTTTAGAAATTTTTTAAGCAAATGCAACTATCAGGCGTAAAGCCAAGTTCCACAACCTGCGCCTCATACAACTGCCTGCGCACAGAGAAAGCATATTAACGATGGGATAGATTGCAAAAAAGATACAAAGAAAATATGCTTCATCACAACAACTTATCTCTATTGCTCATTACTTCATCTGCTGTGGTAGTAGCGATTTATCTGCAAGGTTTGATTGCCAGAAATAAATATGTCAGAGGAAATTTGATTGTGCCCCGATTATTGTGATCCTCCAGATGATGTTAGTTGATGTTCATTGATTTGACTACTTATGATCCATAGGCCCGTTCAATGACTGAGAGGAAGTTTCACGTTAAGACCAATTTTTGTTAAAAGATACTGCTGGCCACTAAACAATTCATTGAACACACGTCTGGTTAATTGCAACAGTTAGCCATTGAACATGACAATAAATTATCATGACTAGGGAAATAGAACAATCACTGCATAATGTGCTAGCTAGTTACAACCTCAATCAAATCCGCTCTAGTTAAAGTAATGCCAGTCAGGATACTAAAGGGTTGCAGCAAGTATGGAGGTCGGGCTTGAAAGCATGTTTAATCAGCAAAAACGGTGGTCATGCATTTAAATACCAGGCGCCACACATAAGCCAATATTATTGAATATATGATACTGCCCTAAATGAAATACGAATCTTAGCAAACAGATAACCCAAAGCTTGAGATAAATGATGGCTTCGACCAAGGTTAGCAAAGAAGAAACCACAGGTGAAGAAGGTGGGAAAGAGGTGATACGTAATACAAAATGGCTGCAAGTAGATTTCAAAGGGTTCAATTTGAGTTTATCTTTCAAGGATAAACAATCAAGGATTTTACTCAGTTTCCTCCTCTAATAACGGCTTCAACATTCAGTGACCAATTTCCCCAATACAACATACCAAATACCAAATACAAATTTAAAATGGCCACAAGAGTATTATGTCTTCCAAATATGTGTTAAGATTATGGGGAGCTAGAAATATAAAATGACATATGATAACTGCATGATTACACATATTCCCAGATTTCAGAAAGTAACATATAACTGGAAAATAACACATAAAAGACAGTGTATTTATCTCTCTAATGGCGCAAAAGATTTGGCTTAACCAATACGTTGTTGGACTTCAAATTGTTGCATGCCAAGAGGCTATACATACTTTAAATGAGAGTGTAAATAGATATTATATCAATATTAGCAAAAAGCTATACATAATCAAATTACAAGATGTGAATTTTTATTTTTATTTTTTTTTTATGAAATGCAACAAAATAGTCAATGATGTTGTTAAGCCCTCCTTCTAGCGCCACAATGAAGTACCCTAAATCTGCATGTATGACCAACTTCAAATACTCATTAGAAGGGTTAGTCTAAACATACAAATTTGCAAATACCTCCATGAAATAAAATACCTATGCTAAAGAAATGCCACAAGTAACAAAAACAACATCAAGAAGACATTTCAAAAGCATGATAATCACCTATTCCATGTTGGATTGGTGTCACATGTGCTAGTGACCCTTTCCCAACCCTTGATCAATAGCTAAATGATGATGTATTGCAATGGTGATGAAGAACAAGATTATTTCTCAAACCAAGAGAGTAACCTTGCATAAAATTGTGGATCCATGAATGAGAATGAAGGCCTTATTTTATAGATTTTCTTGATGAGAGATTGGCCAAGATGGTGAATGTGGGACTAAAGATCCTCCAATGAGAAGATGACACTTGTCAAATGATGATAGGTCAATGGTTGTGCAAGATTTGGGAAGAGTGCCCATGAGAGGGAGAATTTGAATTCAAATTTGAGAGTAAATGCTAAGTGGGGGACAAGAAAATGAGCAATAAATGCACTATTGGAGGGACAAATCAACTTGCCTTTGAATTCAAAATTGAGGGAATATTCCCCATAAATGCCATGTTGATGGAAAATCTTGGATTTAATAAATCAATAAATTGATTTATATGTGCAAGTGGCTAGATCTAGATAATACAAGTGGGATGGGATTAACATTTAATCAGGGTTAGATTAAATAGATGATGATTATGCTGATTTAATGCTAATTAGGTGAGTTGACCTTTAGGATTTAAATATTTGATTTATTTAAATCAGAAAAGGATGAAATATGGATTTAATTAAATAAATGTTTGATCTATTTAATTAAAGTGATGATGTTTGATTTATTAAAAGGTTGATGATAATGTTTATTTGATAAATGACCTTAGGAAATGAGATTATTTAATGAATGGATGAAAGTGATGAATGGGCCTAATGTGAGACCTAATTTGACTGAATCTGATCGAATGCATAATGTTAATTTTGCATGTCTACAAAGGGATCTATACTGCACCACAAAAAATCCCATATACAGCTTATTGTAGGGTGGCGGTATGACCCCACACACCCACACAAGCAAATGAAGGTTCGTCATGGGATGGAAAGTAACACAGTCAAGTCGTACCCTTCTTAACTGCACCCTACAATACTATGATAAAGATAAAATGCAAAACTTTGGGAAGTCCGAGTTTGATGGCAACTAAGCTAGGGTTTTAATAGTGAGTTTGAGACATACATTCTCAATTGTGAGATCACCCATCCCAGTACTACTCTAGCTCAAGCATGCTTAACCTCAGAGTTTTCTCCAAGGTTAAGCCCACTTAGCTTGTAACCCCAATTTCAAAACCTTCATAAATTTTTGTTCCTTATGAACCATTCATAATAGAGCCCCTTTAGCTCATCAATTGATAAGAAGGGGGTATTTTCCACAGTGTGTCAAATTATGATATTGCTATCAAGATTCAACCGTGTAGTTTTACAAGTCAAACTCATTGACCCATGTTTCATGAGTAGTCATTCATAAGAACCCATCTCTCATGATAGTAAATTTTCCACTTAGTACTCATTACATCTAGGTGATGCTCACAGAGGTGAAGCATTGGGCCTTCCTAGGAGGTCACCCATCCTAGTACTACTCCAACCCAAGCACACTTAACCCCAATTTTTTCTCCAAGGTTAAGCCCACTTAGCTTACAATCGCATTTACAAAACCTTCAAAAATTATTGTTCCTTATGAAACATTAATTATAGAACCCCTTCAACTCATCAATTGATAAGTAGGAGGTATTTTCCACAGCATGTCAAATTATGATATTACTATCAAGATTCAACCGTGTAGTTTTATGACTCAAACTCATTGACCCACGTTTCATGAGTTGTGGTTCACAAGAGCACATCTCTCATGATAGTGAATGGTCCACTTAACACTCATTGCATCTAGGTCATGCTCATAGAGGTGAAGCACTAGGCCTTCCTAGGAGGTCACCCATTCCAATACCACTCCATCTCAAGGACCCTTAAATTCAAAGTTTTCTCCAAGGTTAAGACCACTTAGCTTTCAACCTTATTTGCAAAACCTTCATCAAGTGTTGAGCCTTATTAACCATCCATTATAGAGCCCCTTTAGCTCATCAATTGATAAGTATGAGGTATTTTCCACAACATGTCAAACTATGATATTGCTCTCAGGATTCAACCATGTAGTTTACCGAGTCAAACTCATTGACCCATGTTTCATGAGTTGTGGTTCAAAAGAACCCATCTCTCATGATATTGAATGGTCCAATTAGCACTAATTGCATCTAGGTGATGCTCATAGAGGTGAAGCATTGGGCCCTCCCAGGAGGTCACCCATCGCAGCATTACTCCAGCTCAAGCATGCTTAACCTCAGAGTTTTCTCCAAGGTTAATCCCACTTAGCTTGCAACCTCATTTGTAAAATCTTCATAAAGTGTTGTTCCTTATGAACCATTCATTATAGAGCCCCTTTATCTTATCAATTGATAAGTAGGAGGTATTTTCCACAGCTTGTCAAATTACGGTATTGTTATTAGGATTCAACCGTGTAGTTTTACAAGTCAAACTCATTGAACCATGTTTCATGAGTAATGGTTCACAAGAACCCATATCTCATGATAGTGATTGGTAAACTTAGCACTCATTGCATTTAGGTGATTCTCACAGAGTTGAAGCATTGGGCCTTCCAGGGAGGTCACCCATCCCAGTACTACTCCAGGTCAAGCATGCTTAACCTCAAAGTTTTCTCCAAGGTTAAGCCCACTTATCTTGCAACCCCATTTGAAAAACCTTCAAAAAGTGTTGTTCCTTATGAACCATTCATTATAGAGCCCCTTTAGCTCATCAATTGGTAAGTAGGAGGTATTTTCCACAACGTGTGAAATTATCATATTACTATCAAGATTCAATCATGTAGTTTCACGAGTCAAACTCATTGACCCATGTTTCATGAGTAGTGCTTCACAAGAACCAAACTCTCATGATAGTGAATGGTCCACTTAGCACTCATTTCATCTAGGTGATTCTCATAGAGGTGAAGCATTGGGCCTTGCCGAGAGGTCACCCATCCTAGTACTACTCCAACTCAAGCACGCTTATCCTCAAAATTTTCTCCAAGGTTAATCCTACTTAGCTTGCAACCCCATTTGAAAAACCTTCAACAAGTGTTGTGCCTTATGAACCATTCATTATAGAGCCCCTTTAGCTCATCAATTGATAATTATGAGGTATTTTCCATAGCGTTTCATATTTTGATATTACTGTCATGATTCAACCGTGTAGTTTTACGAGTCAAACTCATTGACCCATGTTTCATGTGTAGTGTTTCACAAGAACCCATCTCTCATGATAGTGAATGGTCCACTTAGCACTCATTTCATCTAGGTGATTCTCATGGAGGTTAAGCACTAGGCCTTCTTAGGAGGTCACTCATCCCAGTACTACTCATGTTCAAGCAAGCTTAACCTCAAAGTTTTCTCCAAGGTTAAGTCCACTTAGCTTGCAACCCCATTTGAAAAACCTTTAGCAAGTGTTGTACCTTATGATCCATTCATTATAGAGCCCCTTTAGCTCATTAATTGATAAGTAGGAGGTATTTTCCATAGCATGTCAAATTATGATATTGCTATCAAGATTCAACTGTGTAGTTTTACGAGTCAAACTCATTGGCCCATGTTTCATTAGTAGTGGTTCACAAGAACCTAACTCTCATGATAGTGAATGGTCCACTTAGCATTCATTGCATCTAAGTGATGCTCACAATGGTGAAGCACTGGGCCTTCTCAGGAGGTCACCCATCTCAATAGTACTCCAGTTCAAGCACGCTTAACCTCGAAGGTTTCTCCAAGGTTAAGCCCACTTAGCTTGCAACCCCATTTGTAAAACCTTCAACAAGTTGTAATGTCGTAAAATTTCACCACTTGCAATCTCACATAAATTCTTGTATCCACTTTAGTATCCACTCCCTTAGCATTTGTCTAGGTTCATTTTATCCCCTGCATAAGTCTTTTTCCCTCTCAGGATGCTCAGGACCCCTTTTCACTAACTACCCAGGTGGTGCATTAGCTTTGTGTCAAACCTTATGCTTTTCATGCTTTTAATTTTGTAGTGTGATTTGTTTGGACACTAGTGCATCACATGGATGTTTGTATGCCATGCTAGCATCCTGTGACATGTCAATGTTCATACGGTTGTTTTTGAGTGCCTTTCCACTTGTCAGTAACTTTTTTTTGTTGTAACGACCAAAAATTCCTTGTAACAAATCAAGAAGCTTCTTTTCCCTCCTATTCTCTCTTTAAATGTTATCTTTTCAATTCATTTGGTCTTCTTGGTTTCTCCCTTGATCTCTCACTTCTCTTTCTCTCTTGCTATCTTTCTTCTATAGCTCTCTACAACTTTCTAAAATAGCCTCAAGCTCTCTAAAGCTCTCACAACACTCTTTGCAACTCTCTTAGCTCTTGCAACTTTGTCTCTCTCCTTGGTTTCCTTAAGCGTTGTAGGTGATATCTATCTTTTGCCTTGCATCTTTGAGCATCCTAGGATTTCTCACATCCCCTATCTATTTCATCTTTATTTCATGAAAAGGGTTATCCTCATTGACTGAGGTTTGCTTTTATCACTCTTGCATTCATTTCATTTATGCTTATTCTTTCTCTCTATCTATATAGTTGTTTGTGGAGGTGGGAATACCAAAATAGGTGTTTGACTAAGGCAAGCCCCTAAACAGCCCCAATATTTTCCCTCATTCTTATGTGTATAGGTATTGAAGATATCTACTTGTCGGAGGCTTGATTTCTTAGATTGTTGTTAGCATTCTCTATCTCTCCTTCTCACACTTTGTCATTTGTGTTTTACCTAGTTTACTTTACTTTATTTCAATTCTATCTATAATGTCATAAAATTGCATTCCTTGCAATTTCACATACATTATTGCATCTACTTTAATGTCCACTCCCCTAGCATTTGTGTAGGCTCATTTTAGCCCTTGCATCAGCCTATTTCCCCTCTCAGGATGCTCAGTTCCCCTTTTCAGCAGCTACCCTCACGCATCAACTTTGCATTAAACCTTATGCTTTTCTCATTCTCATCATGTTGTAGCGTGATGTGTCTGGACACTAGCACGCTGCATACACATCTGCACACCACACTAGTATCCTGTGACATTTCCACCTTCAAATGACCATTTACGAGCATGTTTTCCACTTGTCACTTACTTTGTCAGTGGTAATGGTCTGAAACACCTTGTAACCACTTGAGAAGCTTCTTTTTGCTTCTCTTCTCTCTTAAAATGTTATCTTTTCAATTCATTTTCTCTCTTAGAACCTCTCTAGCTTTGGCTCTAGCCTCTTCCTCTTTCCTTTGTCTTGATATCTTTCTTGCATAGCATCATACAGCCTGCTACAACAACACACTCAATCTTTTACAACACTCTTGTGTTTCATAACACCCTCTACAACACTCTTGGATCTTGTAGCTATCTTTCTCTCCTTCTTTGGCTTCCTTAAGCCTTGCAACTGATATCTACCTTATCTTGTTCTTGTGAGCATCCTAGGATTTCACACTAGTGCAGGAGCACCCAAGCTCCTCAAGGAACACTTCAAGGGTCAGAAGATTGCAGGGGTCAGGAGGACCTGTCCATCATATCAAAACATTAATTGTAACATTTTGAAGCCTATAATGGCTTTTGAAATGGATAAGAACATGAAGGGAGTCAACTGTCCTAAGGGTCCTGATAAGGACCTTAGGACCAAAATGCTTTGTAAATGGAACAATAATGTTCTAGGAGGTTAGATAGGAGTATAATGTTTTAGTTGAGTCAAATAAGTTTGAATAATGAAATGTAATAATTTTTAGAAGACTTTAGTTTATAGAAATTAATAAATTTCAAGTTGGAGAATTCAAATTTTTGAAATCCACCTTTGGGCAGGAAAGTGAGTTTTGGAAGTTTAAGCAATTATAATGTAAACAAATCAATCCAAAATGGTTGGATCAGTTGGGGAAAGGTTCTACAAATCTACATAATTCATTTGTATAGAGTTTGGGTTGCAGGTACAGTGTTGGTACGGACTGCTACAAGAAAAGTAATAAAAACTCTATTTTTCTTGCATTCTTTTGAGTTTTCTTGATGAACCATTGATTTTTATTGAAGAAAAGTCCATTTGGATGAATTAGGGATCTGTTTTTACATGTTTTAACACCATTTGAATTCCCTGAGAGCAATAATAATGAATTCTTTGTACATTACTATTGATTGTCCTAAGGAAATACAATTTTCTTCACTAATTCTGGTGGTTTTTATGGATGATTGATCCATTTCATGGTAGAATGTTGTTGTGACCTATGAAATGGATCATTCCTAACATGTATCATACAGATATGACAAACTAATGTGCAGGTAGGAAAGATTATAAGGTGTACACCAAGTTTTCACAGTGCAAAGTGCTTGAGAGTGGAGGCTAAAGTATAGCAGTAGAAGATATGCCTTAATGAGGGGTTTTTTTTTTAGTTGGGATAGACTAAATATGTTGAAATAATGGTGAAAATTCAAGGAATAGGTTCTAGAAGTGTTTGGGAGGTCAAGATTCAAGAAGCCCTAGTTTTGAGGCAATTTATTGAGGGTCTTAACGGTGTCATTGAGGACTAAGACCTTGAAAATCCTTGGTTTGGGAATATTTTAAACTACTATTGAAAGTTTCATAATCTAGAGTTAAGTTTAGAGATGGGTTGCTTTGAAAAAGAGGGCTAATTAGGCCTAGAATTTGAGGAAACAGCAGGTTTTGGGGAATCTTATCCAAAACAAGTGCCAACAAGATTTGGGTATGTTGTGTATCCTCACAAAATACATCTAAATCAATCATTTATTTGGTGATTCGTTTGGAAATTTTTAGAGAAAAGTCTAAAATCCTTCGCTATAGGCCTAATTGGGCTAGAAGGCTACTTGAGGTGAAAAAGTGAGTTTTGTCTAAGACAGAGGATTAGGGCTTGAAAACCATTCAAGTAAGGTTGGGTTGAGTTCCTTGAGATCACTCCAAGGGTTTGGGTCCATAAGGAAAGCAAATAATTCATAAGTGCACTATTGAGGCCTTATCTCCATACTGGTGCCTAGATGAAAGGTTGAGAGTGAATCATTGTTAGCCTTGAAACTTTGTGTTTCTTTCAAATTACCTTACCCTCTGCATCAGAGTGGTATCAAAGCAGTGATTAGGTCCTTTAGGGATTGAAGAAACATCAATGGCACCTAAAAATGAACTAGCAAGAGAGTTGGAAGAGTTAAGGGAAACCTTGGAAAGGGAAAGAAGGGAAAGAAGAGAACAAGAAGTAGCAAGAGAGTAGGCTAGAGCAAGGGAAGAGAGGAAATGGAGAAGGTGGAGAGATACTATGCAAGCAAGGATAAACAATCTTGAGAGAATTAGAAGGAGAGAAGAACAAGAAAACCAAGAAGATAATGATGAAGAAGAAGAGTATGTGAGGGAAAATCAGGAACAACCAGTAGATGAGATAGAAGACCCTGAGATAAGGAGGTTATTGAGATTGTTGAAGGCAATACAAGGTCATGGAGGAAAGAGTCACATAGATTTTCCTATCTATCAAGGGAAGATGGATAGTGAGGAGGTGTTAGGATGGCTTGATGCCTTAGAGAACTATTTTGAGTTTGAAGAGATGGATGAAGAGAGGAAGGTTAAGTTTGCCAAAACTAAGTTGAGAGGTATGACATTGACATGGTGGACTAGTTTTCAGAATGATAGGATGGCTAGGGGATTGACAAAAGTTTCTACATGGGCAAGGATGAAGAGTTTGGTCAAGGAACAATTCCTACCATCTAATTACACAGTTCATGTGAAGAGGATGAGGCAGAATTTAAGACAAAAGTACATGGATGTGATGTCCTATACTGAGCAATTTCACAAGCTTGGTATCAGAGGGGGTTATGAGGAAGAGGATGAGAAAGTAGCTAGGTATATCAATGGCTTAAGGTATAACTTACAAGATGAGATTGGTTTGCAGATGCCAAGGACATTAGGAGAATGCTTTCAATTGTCCATTAGAGAAGAAGAAAAGGTGAAGAGGAAGCAAGAAAGATCAAGCAATGGTGGAAGAGGAGGTAGTTCAAATAGAGGCAGTGGTAATAAAGAACAAGGACAAGGCAGCACTGATAAGAGCAGCAATGACAAAGGTAAGGAGGTTGTTTCATATCAAAGAGATGGATACACTCCTAGAGGAGGAGGCAGATTTGGACAAGGTAGAGGCCCATTCACAGGTAGGTGTTTTAATTGCAATGAACCAGGGCATCCTTCCTTCAAGTGTCCTAAATGGGAACAATCTGATAGAGGCAGAGAAAGGAGAGCTAACTTGGTACAAGAAGAAGAGGATAAAAAGGAGGAATCAAAAACATTTATAGCAGACCCTGTGACTGATGGTGAGTTTCTTATGGTCAAGCAAGGAGGAAGACTTCATCAAGAGCCAAAGGTAACTATTTTCAAGACCAATTGTCTCATTCATGGTAAAATATGTAGATTGCTCATAGACTCGGGTTCACATAGCAATTTAGTTTCATCTGATATGCTAGCCAAGTTGGGAATTGACACATTTGATCATCCTACTCCCTACAAGGCCACTTGGGTAAATCAAATGCAGCATGTAGAGATTTGTAAGAGAGATTTTGTGGATTTTTCAATTGGATCATATTAGGACAGGGTGCTTTGTGATGTCATTCTAATGACTTATGGGCATATCATCTTAGGGAGACCATGGCAGTATGCTAGAAGGACATTGCATGATGGATTCCATAATACATATTTGGTGCATAAAGGAGATGTTAGATATAAGTTGGTTCCTTTGCCTTTGGAGCAGTCTAATGATAGTTTTGTGATCTATTTTGAGAAACATTTGTAGGTGAAAATGCAGGGTGAGACAGGGGAAGACACTGGTTGGTTGATAAATGATAAATTGCAACAGGGATATGAGGTGGACAATCCCAAAAATCAGAATCTTTGGGACTTGGACAGTATTAAGATTGGAAGTATTGCATGCCCTGTTGTTGAGGGTAATAGGAGTGGTGTTTCTTCACAAGGAAATCAGTGGCATAGAGGTAGAAACAGGGCCCAAGAACAAACTGAGATCAGACAGCAAAGAAGACAAACCAAACACTGTTTTGACACTAACATGCTGAGTGACATGAATGCAGGTTGGAAGAAAAGGAAAAAGGTAACTTTGGGAGATTTCATGCTTGGTAATTAGAAGGTGCAAACATACAAGAACAAGGAGTATTATGGCAGCAACAAGTTGGATACTTCTTGGGGCAAGAACTTTTTCTTTCTTGGAGAGAATGGTGCAGGAGCACCCAAGCTCCTCAAGGAACACTTCAAGGGTCAGAAGAGTGTAGGGTTCAGGAGGACCTTTCCATCATATCAAAGCATCAATTATAACCTTTTTAAGCCTATAATGGCTTTTGAAATGGATAAGAACATGAAGGGAGTCAACTGTCCTAAGGGTCCTGATAAGGACCTTAGGACCAAAATGCTTTGTAAATGGAACAATAATGTTCTAGGAGGTTAGATAGGAGTATAATGTTTTAGTTGAGTCAAATAATTTTGAATAATGAAATGTAATAAGTTTTAGAAGACTTTAGTTTATAGAAGTTAATAAATTTCAAGTTGGAGAATTCAAATTTTTGAAATCCACCTTTAGGCGGGAAAGTGAGTTTTGGAAGTTTAAGCAATTACAATGTAAACAAATCAATCCAAAATGGTTGGATCAGTTGGGGAAAGGTTCTAAAAATCTACATAATTCATTTGTACAAAGTTTGGGTTGCAGGTACAGTGTTGGTACGGATTACTACAAGAAAAGTAATAAAAACTCTATTTTTCTTGCATTCTTTTGAGTTTTCTTGATGAACCATTGATTTTAATTGAAGAAAAGTCTAGTTGGATGACTTAGGGATATGTGTTTACATGTTTTAACACCATTTGAATGCCTTGAGAGCAATAATAATTAATTCTTTGTACATTACTATCGACTGTCCTAAGGAAATACAGTTTTCTTCACTAATTCTGGTGGTTTTTATGGATGATTGATCCATTTCATGGTAGAATGTTGTTGTGACCTATGAAATGGATCATTCCTAACATGTATCATACAGATATAACAAACTAATGTGCAGGTAGGGAAGATTATAAGGTGTACACCGAGTTTCCACAGTGCAAAGTGCTTGAGAGTGGAGGCTAAAGTATAGCAATAGAAGATATGCCTTAATGATGTGTGTTTTTTTGAGTTGGGATAGACTAAATATGTTGAAATAATGGTGAAAAGTCAAGGAATAGGTTCTAGAAGTGTTTGGGAGGTCAAGATTCAAGAAGCCCTAGTTTTGAGGCAATTTATTAAGGGTTTTGTGTTTGAGGGTCTTAACGGTGTCATTGAGGACTAAGACCTTGAAAATCATTGGTTTGGGAATATTTTAAACTACTGTTGAAAGTTTCATAATGTGGAGTTAAGTTTAGAGAAGGGTTGCTTTGAAAAAGAGGGCTAATTAGGCCTAGATTTTGAGGAAACAGTAGGTTTTGGGGAATCTTATCCAAAACAAGTGCCAACAAGATTTGGGTATGTTGTGTATCCTCACAAAATACATCTAAATCAATCATTTATTTGGTGAGTCCTTTGGAAAGTTTTAGAGAAAAGTCTAAAATCCTTCGCTAGAGGCCTAATTGGGCTAGAAGGCTACTTGAGGTGAAAAAGTGAGTTTTGTCTAAGACAGAGGGTTAGGGCTTGAAAACCATTCAAGTAAGGTTGGTTTGAGTTCCTTGAGATCACTCCAAGGGTTTGGGTCCATAAGGAAAGCAAATAAGTCATAAGTGCACTATTGAGGCCTTATCTCCATACTGGTGCCTAGATGAAAGGTTGAGAGTGAATCATTGTTAGCCTTGAAACTTTGTGTTTCTTTCAAAGTACCTTACCCTCTGCATCAGAGTGCTATCAGAGCAGTGATTAGGTCCTTTAGGGATTGAAGAAACATCAATGGCACCTAAAAATGAACTAGCAAGAGAGTTGGAAGAGTTAAGTGAAACCTTGGAAAGGGAAAGAAGGGAAAGAAGAGAACAAGAAGCAGCAAGAGAGCAGGCTAGAGCAAGGGAAGAGAGGAAATGGAGAAGGCAGAGAGATACTATGCAAGCAAGGATAAACAATCTTGAGAGAAGTAGAAGGAGAGAAGAACAAGAAAACCAAGAAGATAATGAATTGTTGATGGTGAATTTTTCGTCAATGAATTGCTAGCGCTGAATTTTCCTAGAGCCAGCCCCAACATTTTCTCTAGATTTTTATATATGTAGGTATTAAAGATATCTACTTGTTGGAGGCTTGATCGCTTGGTTGGTTGTAAGAAATTTCTTTCTTCCCCTTATCTTTATCATTTATACTTAACTTTACTTCAATTCTATTACTTTCTTAATGCATTCTGAAAGTTTTTAGTAAGTTTATTTTTTGTGACATTCATAGTTTCTAGTCTGTATGAGATGCCAGCGCATCGCACTTTCATCCTTATTACGCGCTACTACCCTTTGGCCGAAAACTTGCTAGTTTTTCTAGAAAATCAAGGTGACCTACTCCTTATGATTTTGAAACTCTCGCTTTGTTCCTTGAGGTAGTTTAGGGCAGTTCGCCCCTTGGGAATCTCTTGAGAATAAAGAGACTCATGAGTAAAAAATCCTCCTACTCTACATTTTGGTGAACCTGACATGAACCACAATATTTTTCAAAAAAAAAAAAGGGAATTTATTTACCCCAACTTGGTGGGGTCATAAATTTTGACTTGGTGCTCAGAATTCAGAAGCGTTTACACTGTTGGAAAGCTCTCCAAGAGGACTAACTCAATCCCTAAAATATTGTTCCTCCGAAAGCCAAATTTTAGGGACCGACACAATTTTTGACCCCAAATTCTACTCTGAAATCATCCGAAAATGGAAATTACTAGAACCTATAAAATACCCAAAAAATCAGAAAATCTAGATTTTTGGTTTTCTCAGTTCTATCACCCCTAGACTACTCTGGATCGACTGGATTTTTTATTCATTGTTTATTATATTTAACTTACTATTTTCAAAATGAATTTAATATCTTCTTTTATCAGTTTAGTATCTAATTATATTCAAAATGTTAATGATGTTCCATTTCATGCATGTGATAATGACTTGGTTGTGCCCATGTCACTTTGTATCTTTGATCTTTCTCATGAGATCCCTCTTTCTTTAAAGGATATTTTGTGCAAGAAGATGAAATCATTGATACCTTTCTTAACATTACTCTACCTTCTCTTCATTCCAATGCACTCTCTTCTAGAGATGATGCATTAGTGAATGATGAATCTCCTTCCACATTTGATCCTCCCTGGATCGATGTTGAGAATATTTCTTCGAATAATTATTCCACTAGTTGTGATGAGTTTGTAAACATAATCTATGTCTTTGTTTCCCCTCAAAGTGCTAAGAGACCTATTATTTATCTTACCCCAGCTAGTCCTTCTCCTAAAAGGATTTATTCTATTAATGGTGTTCCATTTGATAGTGATTCTCTTGATCTTTCTAAGGCTCCCTCTTATAGAGCAATAGCCCATACTTATACTATTGGAAAGAATAAACAAAATGTTAATCAAATTTCTTCTTTACCACCTTCTCAAACAATTCTTCCTTCGGCTCCTGAACCTACAACTAAAGCACCTTGTGATTATGATCTTGTCAAGCAACTATGTGTTACTCTGGCCAAGATCTTAATGTGGGACTTGCTTAAGTCTGCTTCGATTTATCAAGGTATGCTCTAGGAAGCCTTATAGAAGATCCTATTGTCTTCCTCTACTAGGCTGACAGATATTAATGCGTTGATGGCCCATATTCGTGTAGATTCGTCGAATATCATGTTTTATCCGTAGGAACTCTCACCTTTGAAAGTGCAGAAGCAGGCGGATCCTCTAGTGATTATAGTTAACATTAATAATATCGGCATTAGACGTACACTCATTGATGTCAGTTTGGTGCTCAATGTATGTAGCATTGATCTATTTCCTAAGATTAATATTTATTCATCTTCTCTTAATACTTCTTTTGTTATTGTTCGTGGGTTCGATAATGTCAGTCAACAAGCCCTAGGCATGATAGTCTTTCCTTTGAGGTTGGGACCTCTTACTGTACTAACCCTTGTATATGTTATGTCAAAAAAATTGCCATATAACCTTCTTCTTGGTAGACTATGGATTCATGCTATGGGTTCAGTCTTGTCTACCTTGCACATAAATCTATTAAGTTCATTTGCAATAATTGAGTAGTCATAGTCAAGGCTGACCCTGAGGCTATGCACTTATGTGAAATGGTAGTTGCTAGTCAAGTTTCAGTTGTTCCAACTCTTATTCATTCAGTGTCTTCCAATGTGTCAATGTTTACTCCAGCAATACCTACTACAAAGGATACTCTTGAGGTAGATGTCCCTGAAGAAGAGCCTTCTGAAGCAAGAAATCTTAAGTGTACTCCTACCTCTTCTCAAGAAAATGCATGTCTTGGTGATGATTGGGATTCTCTAGAATTTACATAATCCTTCATTGGAGAAAATAAAGTCACCCCGATCCACTTAGACCTTCTGGTAATATCATCTGCACTTGCTATCAAAGATGATTATTCTTTTGTATCACGAGATAATGTGAGAAATAATTGTAATATCCTTAATGTTGATCCTCCTTCTGAGGAAGATGATCACATCTCTATTAAAGAGGCTAATGTTGGTAGTCGTATTAAGAAGGTTTGCGGTGATCCCGTAGAAGAGTGTGATCCCCATTTGTGGAATAATGCTCTCTAAGAAGATCCTCCTCAAGATTTGAAAACATATTATGGCCCTAGCTTTAAGCTTGTCTCTAAATATGGCTATGGGCGTAAAGGTTGTGGGTGTAATGAACAAGGAATTCAGGTCCCTATAGAATATGTACCTCCTAAGTGTAATTTGGGACTTGGTTGCTCGAATGAACAATCTAAATCGAAGCCATGGTTGAATGGAAATGTGATGTCCACTCAACCTTGTTCTCTTGAATTGACTCATCCTCCATTGTCTGCTATCTTCAAGTCTTCTTTTTTCGAACAGTCAAACTCTTCGTCACAAAAGAAAGGGTTGCTTCTTGCTCCTCATTCTTTGTCTAAGCAATAGCATATTTTGTTGAGGCTTCTAAAATCCCACTTTATTACTCTTCCTTCTCCTACACATAATAAATTCCATAAGCATGATAAAGAAAAACATTCTTTATGTGCATACCATTGAGTACTTGGCCATTCCACTAGTGAATGTAAGGCCTTGAAGGATAAAATACAACTTCTTGATTCACGTTCCATGACTCATTTATTTGATGATGCACCTACCTCTTCTTCAAATGAAAATTGATATCGAGGTTTACCTATATCTTGTATGTTCTAAGCATTTTTCTCATGGTTCTCCTCCCCTATATGTTGGGGGCAGTGATAACTTGTTTTGGAGATGTGTGTCCTTCTAAGAACCCCTTCTCTTATCTCATATCTTTAAATTGAAGCGTCCCTTGATTGGACCCATTTTTAATTTTGAAGGATTCCTGAGGGACCCCCTTTGAAAGTTTTTATCTCAAATGAATTATATGGCATCTAGCTTGGGAGTAGCCTGACTAGACCTCACTTTTCAAATAGTGCATCCCTTTAGTGGACCCCTTTTCTTTTGAAGGATTCCTAAGGGACCTCTTTGAAATCTTTCAAATTATGGATTGTCTGTGTGACTGTCTTCCTGCGTGGCTACTCTTTGTTTTCTAACATGTTTTATCTATGAATTAACATGTTGCTTTGTAGGTGCACCTGTGAAGCTTCTTTCCATTCTGACTCTGTGAAGTCCCCTTACATTAGGCTTCCCTCAGGAGAGAGTACCTAGGGGCACCTTCTTTGCAAGTCAGAGGACCTGTAAAGAACTTGCATCCTACAAGATCTGTTCACCGTTGGTCTGCAGGCCTCTGGTGTAGTTTGTTCAACTCTGTAGGAGAGAGTACCTACAGAGCCTTTTGTTCACCTTCCATAGGTATGTGGATCTACGGTGCATTTGTTTGACTCTCCTTTGGTCTGAGGACCTATGGAGCCATCTCTCTTGAATTTTTCATTCATTTCTAGCTTCTCCATCTTTCTCTTAAATTCTCTTTCATCTCAATTGTGTATACCGGATCGAAGATCTACATCTTCTTCATCCTAAGTATATACTCTTTATCTCCTTGACATTGGTTGCTTCACTGACTTTTGGGTGCATTCTTCTCTTGAAGTGATCGATCCTTGCATTCTTCTCTTGAAGTGATCAATCCTTACATTCTTCTCTCCATTTAATAATTCTTCTATGTGTTATTGTTTTTAATTTGGGGATGACGCATAGTACTGAGACAACCTTTTACATCAAGGTCTCTTTTACTTTGTTGACTAAAATCCTTTAGTTTTTTTGTGTGCATGTGCATGTGTGTTTTTATGTTCTAACATTGTTGTCTTGTGTAGGTCTTTCTTTTCTAATGTGTTTGTTTTGTAGGTCTTCAGCCTGGGGGAAAGCTTCGTCGATTCAAAGATTTGTCTACTTCCTTTACAGTATCCTTTTGGCATCATGATTTTATTTATGTTTAATAGATTCCCTTTAGCGTGCATATTAGTGTAGATTCATATGCCCGCTAAAATGGGGGCAAAATGTAATATCATAAAATTGAACCCCTTACAATTTCACATACATTCTTGCATCTACTTTATTGTCCACTCCCCTAGCATTTATGTAGGATCATTTTAGCCCTTGCATCATCCTTTTTCCCCTCTCAAGATGCTCAGCACCCCTTTTTAGTAACTACCCTCACACATCAGCTTTGCATCAAACCTTGTGTTTTTCCAGTTCTTGTCTTTTTGTAGCATGATGTTTCTAGACACTAGTGTGTTGTGTAGACGTTTGCGCATCATGCTAGCATCCTGTGACATTTCCACATTCAAACAACCATTTCTGAGCATTTTTGCCACTTGTCACTTACCTTTTTCGATGGTAATGGCCCAAAACACCTTGTAACCACTCAAGAAGCTTCTTTTTTCTCATCTTCTCTCTTAAAATGTTATCTTTTCACTTCATTTTCTCTCTCAGAACCTCTCTAGCTTTGGCTCTAGCCTCTTCCTCTTCCCTTTGTCTTGATATCTTGCTTTCACAATACCATACAACTTTCTACAGCAACACACTCAAGCTTTTACAACACTCTTGTGTTTTCATGACGCCCTCTACAACACTCTTGGCTCTTGTAGCTATCTTTCTCTCCCTCTTTGGCTTCCTTAAGCCTTGCAAGTCATATCTCCCTTATCTTGTGTTTGCAAGAATCCTAGGATTTCACACATCGCCTATCTATTGCATCTCCATTTTGTGATACGAGTTCTCCTCCTCAAGCAGGGATTGCTTTTATCACTCCTTTATTCACTTTCTCTATCTATTTGTTTGTCTATGGAGGTAGGAACACCAAAAAAGGGGTTTCACTAATGCAAACCCCTATACATCCCCAACATTTTCTCCATATTTTTTTATATACAAGTATTAAAGATATCTACTTGTTGGAGGCTTCATCACTTGGTTGGTTGTAAGTACTTTCTTTCTTCCCCTTATCTTTATCATTTATACTTTACTTCAATTCTATTAATTTATGTTACTTTCCTGCATTCTGAAAGTTTCTAGTAATCAGGTCGCTATTAGTCAACTTGCTATTTTATGTGACATTCTTAGTTTCTGGTATGTACGAGATGCCAACACACCTCTAGGACTCTAGTGTGCCACACTGTCGACCTTTTTCTGTGATGTCCTTTGGGCAAAAAATTGCTAGTTTGTCCAAAAAATCGAGGTGACCTACTCTTTCTGATTCTGAAACTCTTGCTTTGTTCCCTGAGGTAGTTTAGGGAAGTTCACCCCTTGGAAATCTCTTGAGAATAAAGAGACTCATGAGTTGTGAATCCCACTTCTAGGTATGTGTATGATCATCATGGAAAAAATAGGCCCTTAAGTGGCAAAAAATTTAGAAAAATCAGTGTTAGGAAACTTGACGTAAAAATTTGAATAACTTATCTATATTATTTCAAAAATATGTAAGAATAGAATCTATAGAAAATTGAATGTAGTTTCTAAACTACTAGGTTTATTTAAAAATAAATAAAATCTATTTGGTGAAAATTTGAAATTTCAATGCAATAGTACTTAAATTTCGTGGAAAAAATTAGAAGTAGGTGTCCTGTCTACCACCCTAACCATAATAAAATGATAATATTTTTTATAAGATTTTATATATAAGTATAGGACTCATGTCTGGATGTGATGCATATTTTTGTAATTTTTTCCAAGCAAATAATTAATTATTTTTTTTTATTACAACTTTTAAAAAAATATAAAACTCAGATGTCTAACCACCTTAACTTAATTCAAAACTTCTTTGAAATTTAATTTTTCTTTTTTTAATCCTATAGTATGTGAAGTATAGAATGTGATGCATGCTTTTGATTCAAAAATGTGATACCGCTTGAGTTATAGATGTTTTTCAATTAGCCTATCGATCGTGACTTTAGTCATAATTCTAATAGAAAATGAATAATAATTATTTATTAAATTCAAATTAAAGAATAATTTATATTGGTGGAAAGTTGAGAATCTCCTCTAAAAACCCTTTTCGTTTCATCAATTTTGGGTTAAAAAAAAGTCGTCAGCCACATACCCTACAAATACCCATAATATTGCCAATTTTTGGCCCATCATGATCCTGCACATACCCTTCTCTACACTATCATACTCTATTATTTTCCCACATTTTGGATTTTCTTAGTAATCAGGTTATTAGCAGTCACTTTATTGTTTTCTGTGATATTGTCAATTTTCGGTTCATGCGAAACACCAACGTGCCTCTAGGACTCTAGTGTTCCATGTTTTCTTCCTTGTTCCATATTTTTGTCCATTGTTCAAGAGCTCGTTAGTTTTTCCAAAAAACCTCTATGAACTCATTCTGATTTTGAAACTCTCACTCTATTCCTTGAGGTAGTTTAGGGCAATTCGCACCCTGGGATTCTCTTGAAGATAAAGAGACTCGTGAGTAGTGAATCCCCCTTCTCTACACAAGTTTTGTGCCATATGAACCATTAGTTATAGAGCCCCTTTAGCTCATCAATTGATAAGTAGGAGGTATTTTCTAGAGCATTTCAAACTATGATATTGCTATCAAGATTTAACCATGTAGTTTTACAAGTCAAACTCATTGACCCATGTTTTATGAGTAGTGGTTCACAAGAACCCATCTCTCATGATAGTGAATGGTCCACTTAGCACTCATTGCATCTAGGTGATGCTCACAGAGGTGAATCACTGGGCCTTCTCAAGAGGTCACCCACCCTAGTACTACTCTAGTACAAGCATGCTTAATGCCGAACGTTTCTCTAAGGTTAATCCCATTTAACTTGTAAACCCATTTGCAAAACCTTCAGCAAGTTTTAATATCATAAAATTGCACCCCTTGCAATTTCACATACATTCTTGTATCCACTTTAGTATCCACTCCCTTAGCATTTGTGTAGGTTCATTTTGGCCCTGCATAATTCTTTTTCCCTCTCAGGATGCTCAGGACCCCTTTTCAATAGCTACCCTTGTACGTTAGCTTTGTGTCAAATCTTGTGCTTTTCTCGTGCTTATCATTTTGTAGTATGATTTGTCTGGACACTAGCACACCGCATGAATGTCTGAGTTCTGCACTAGCATCCTGTGATATTTTGATGTTCAAATGGTCGTTTCTGAGTGCCTTTCCACTTGTCAGCTACTTTTGTCTGTGGTAACGGCTTGGGAAGCTTCTTTTCCCTCCTATTCTCTCTTTAAATGCTATCTTTTCAATTAATTTGGTCTTCTTGTTTTCTCCCTTGAGCTCTCACTTCCCTTTCTCTCTTGTTATCTTTCTTGTATAGCTCTCTACAACTTTCTACAATAGAATCAAGCTCTTTAAATCTCTCACAACTCTTTGCAACTCTCTTGCCTCTCGCAACTTTGTCTCTCTCCTTGGCTTCCTCAATCCTTGCAGGTGATATCTATCTTTTTCTTTGCATCTTTGAGCATCCTGGGATTTCTCACATCCCCTATCTATTGCATCTCTATTTCATGATACAAGTTTTCCTCCTTGAGCGGGGTTTGCTTTTATCACTCTTTCATTCATTTCATTTATGCTTATTATTTCTCTCTATCTATCTGGTTGTTCGTGGAGGTGGAAACATCGAAATGGGTGTCTCACCGAGGCAAGCCCCTAAATAGCCTCAAAATTTTCCCTCAGTCTTATGTGTGTAAGTATTGAAGATATTTACTTGTTGGAGGCTTCATTTCTTGGGTTGTTGTAAGCATTCTCTATCTCTGCTTCTCTCACTTTATTATTTATGTTTTACTTCTAGTTTACTTTACTTTATTTCAGTTCTATCATACTCTGTTATTTTCCCGCATTCTAGAATTTCTTAGTAATTAGGCTGTTAGTAGTTGCTTTGTTGTTTTTTGTGATATTCTTAGTTTCTAGTTCATACAAGATGTCAGCATGCCTCTGGGACTCTAGGGCACCATGTTTCTATCCTTGTTTCATGTTTATGTCCATTTTCTGAGAGCTCATCAGTTTTTCTAGAAAACCTCTATGACCTCATTCTAATTTTGAAACTCTCACTTTGTTCCTTGAGGTAGTTTAGGGAAATTCACTCCTTGGGATTATCTTGAGAATAAAGTGACTCATGAGCAGTGAATCCCCCTTCTCTGCATTTTGGTGAACCTGGCATTCCCCAAAAAAAAATTAGGGCAATGCCCCAAACCCCGTTTCATACTGTCAAGGTGATACGTCGGCCTTCGACCGACTTTTCTATACCTCTATTTCAAAATGTACTTTCTATCTTTCTTCCTTTTATCTCTTTCCAGCTTTGTTAAGAAACTTTAAGAAGTTCTCTTACAAGCATGTGAAAGTGAGTTTTTTTCTCCTTTCTTATTATTCTTTGTTGATCCCTCTCCTTAAATTCCTTCTAAGGGTATTTTGGCACAAGAGGACGAAATCATTGATGCTTTTTATAACATTACTCTACCTTCTCTTCATTCCAATGTGCTCTCTTTTGGGGACATTGCATTCATGAATGATGGATCTCATCTTCATTCTAGTGAACTCTCTTCTAGAGATGATGAATTATTAAATGATGAAGCTTCTCTCACATCTGATCCTCTGAGGATATATGTTGGGCATATTTCTTCAAACGAATCATCTATAAGTTGTAAGAAATCTATAAATATAATTTATGTCTCTGCTACCCCTCAAAGGCCTAAGAGACCTATTATTTATCTGACTTTAGCTAGTCCTTATCCTAAAAGGATTTGTTTAATTAATGGTGTTCCATTTGATAGTGATTCTCTTGATCTTTGTAAGGCTCCCTCTTATAGAGTAGTATCCCATACTTATAATACTATAAAGAATAAACAAAAGTTCAATCAACTTGGTTCTTTACCGCCTTCTCAACCAAGCCATCCTCAAGCACCTAAACCTACAACTAAAGCACCTGGTGATTAAGATCTTGTTGAGAAATTTGTGTTAATCCGGCTAAGATATCACTATGGGACTTGCTTCAGTCTACTCCAATTTATCAAGGTATGTTTCAAGAAGCCTTGCAAAATATCCTCTTGCCTTCTTTTTCTACATTGGAAAATGTTAATGCGTTGATAGATCATATTCGTGCGGATTCGCTGAATATTGCATTCTATCCACAAGAACTGTTGTTGGTTATTTTTCTTGCAACCTTCAATCCTAAGGAGAAACACAATACCTAAACTAGGGGATTAAGTTTTTAGGACAAGGAATCTACACTATCAGGAGATTGAAGACAAGAAAATCCAATGAACAAGGCTATGAAATCCTTCTGCACTTTGAGCTCCACAGGACTCAGGAAGGTGCTCCTAATTGTAGGTCCAAGCATATGATAAACTTGTCAAACAACAAACTACAGACCTATGAAAGTGGATGGTTGTCAGGTGTATGAGTGATGGGTATTGTATATCCTACCAGGTTCAAGCATAATCCAATTTTCATTGAACATTACTCAGAAAAAATAACTTAAATATCTTCATCTCAAACACATAGAGGGTTAATAGATGAAATTCTCTCAAATTCAGCCTCTATTCTCTTTCATATTCCATGAAGATATGGGAAACAAAAATAACTTAAACAACAAAACAAAAGGACCAAAATAATAGAGATTTAATATGATTAGATTGTTTTTGAACATGATATGGGTAATATCACAGATCAATGCCTAATCCTAAGGCATGGAGTCAAATCTAAGCTCATGAATGCAAACTTAAAAAACTCATATCAAATTAGTGGCCCTTTGACAATTAATTCTTTACATTAATGTGACCTCTCATATTACTACATGATCATACTTGACGATCCACTCCATTCCCTCAAACCCACAGTAATTTTCATATATAATTTAATTCTTAACTTGAAGAAACCCATATACAAAATTACACAACTACAAAGAGATTGCGATGACAAATCAACATATCATTGATATATTTAATCCATATGAAGTTTTAGGACAAAAAATGGAGATAACTTCTACAATATTTTTATTGATTTTTTCAAACTAATTGAAACTGTTACAAAATTATGTACATGCATTTACTGTAAGTAAAACCCCAATTCCCAGCTAAGCATTCTCTATTTCCTTCCCCTAAACCAAAAGTTTCATAACCCTTTACAAATGAGAGAAGAAGAAAATATATAGAAGAAGGATAAACCCTAAAACCACATCTTCAGTTGACATCTAGCATCTTCAGCTCTGTTGATCTGTAACTGCCTTTGCTCGCTGAAGAAATTTCAATCTACTCCTAGATTCATGCATCTTGCACTTGTTGTCCTTCTAATAGAAAAATATTCCCTTACTGGGAAGACTTCATTCTTCATCATTCACTCTATCTGTGCAACAACAAAAAATACCTCTGCTTTTTGAGAAATTTCATTTCTCCATTTACCCCTGTAGTGAAAAATAATTATGTTCCATTGCTTTCTCATGAAAAACCCTTCTCCATATTTTACCCTGCTACGCATTACAACTTTATTCTAGCAAATAAAATATTCACTTTACTTGAAGCTTATACTTTATATTTAAAAATCAGTGAATACGTTGATTTATTCTCCAGGCATAAAAATCAATTCCCTTCGTGCAATTTTACTTTTGCACATCATTAAACTTTTCATGCCCAGCATAAAATTTTTTACCTTTTTTTTATCGGGCAAATAAAACTTACTTACCAGTGCCTTTTGATTTTACTTGATCAATTAAAATATTTGCCCTTTTAGGTGAAAAAACATTTAATCAACATTTAATCACCGCATTTAAAAGTTTAAAACTGTAAAATATTTCACTTGGGCCCACCTTGGCCTTCCTTCAAATCCCCGCACACCCATTGCACTTGATGAAAGGAGAAAAATAAATGCTCGGGCTCATGGGAAAATAAAAATTAAAGCTTTGAAATAAATTTTTAGCACCGACTTAAAACATGAGCATTAAAAATTTAATTCCTCCTTCGCCAATCCCAGCTTCCCTATCCTCATGTGATGTTGTCAACACTTCTCTTCACAGGCAAGTGGACTAATGTAGATCCTCCTCTGCATTTCTCCCTCTACGATAGCTATCGATCGACCTCCTTTGCCTTGGCTTTCAACACTCTGCAACTTCTCTGGCTATGGTATTTCCTCTCAAATAATTTTAATACATTTTGACCGCGAATGCAAGCTGGGGTCGTTTTTCCTGATGCAGGGGCTTTTTTTACCATGTTGGCACTCAAAATCCATTTCAAACATGTTTAAAAGCTCTTCCCAGGCAATAGGAAAGGTTAGGAGATGAATTTCAAGCAGAGAACAACAAATTTGATCTCCAACTGACCCCCAATAGATGCCTGGAAGCTCAGAAACATGATTGCAGTATTCCACTCAAAACAACACATCTCAATCCACATCAAAATGCCTCAAAAGATCTCTAAAGGGAAGGAAAAACATCAATTTGCATTGCAACACAGACTACAGATCAAAATCTGCCCTTAACAAGGCTCCCAACAATCTCCCCGTGCCCCCGTGACTTTCTACTACCGTGAGCAAAAGCCTTCACGGGCTAGCAGGCAAATAGCATATAAACTAATTTTTGCCGTCCAATGTTTAAACAAAATCATTAAAAATTGTTTTAATCCCCCTCAAAGCCTGCTGCAAGCTTTCTAATAGGGTAGGGTTGGATGGAACACTCACTGTTCCATGCTCTAGGTCTCACCTTGGCTAACCCCTTTGGTGTCACTCTCCACCACCTTAACCTATAGGTCCTAATGCTTGTTAGGAATGCCTGGTTCTCTTGGCCAACCCTACTATCATCTCCATTCCCCTAACCAAGCCAATCTTGGTGCTCTCTCTACCATTCTCTCCTTAGCCCTTAATCTTCCTAAAGGCTACCTAATTCCCCAACCTTCACTAATACAATGCAGGGGTGTGTGATGTCTCCCATAGCTTCAAGATCACTCCCCTAAGGTTCTTGATCATCCACCTATCTCCAATTCTCCATCGCTCTCACCAAACCCTCTCCTAGGGTTAGAAAAGGCTACAAGCCCTAGAGCCCCAATTAGGTCTCCTAACCCGAGAAAAGTGGAAACTGTGCCCAAATTCTCCAAATGAACCCAAATATTTTATTGGGATTCGTGGTACCCTTGCCCACACCTTGAATATTTTTGGGGTTTGGAGCTTCCACTATTCGTACATTGCTCCAACCCAAAAATGGCCAAAAACTAGGGTTTATAAGCCTTTTTCAAGCTGCTTCCAAAATATCAGAGATTTCACACACCAAATGGGTTGATGGAGCCTCCCCCTGACCACCAATCCTTGCCAAGACTCGCAGCTGAATTCTCCAAAAGGAAATTTATCAATTCCTTGTCACCCCTACAAGTTATGTGCTCTACACCCCATGTCTTCCCTAGCCGGACTCTTCCTGGCTCACCTAGGGAAAGACCTTGCAAACAGCTCCTGCTCACACACAAACCCTAAAACCTACCATCTGTACAAACATGGAGTCTAGGCACTATTCTCAAAGGGTCATACAGTTTGTACAGTGGGAAAGTGGTCTAGCACTCCATTTCCTCAAAACTATCTGGTTCAGACCAACAACAGGGCAAAAGTAAACTATTTACAAATAGTGCTTGAGAATTGAACAAAGAAGCTATTTAATGTTACACAATGCTTGTATGCTAACAACACTACATCCTATTGTCAAGACAGTAGTAGATTTAATCCATTTAAAGCTCTATTTGGATGCAAAAATAGAAATTGTCTCACAGAACGTTGTCTTCCTTCAATTTCACAAACATTCACTACAACATCCACGCTTCCAACCCTGCTCTATGGTCGAAGCACACCTTAAATAGGCTCCAAAAATAGTTAAGCTCCTTTAGTCGAACCTATTGATGACCTAATGGAAAAAGTTATGAAATCCACTGTGTTTTTCAACCTTTGCCAACTTTTAGAAAACTAAGCAAGATGAGCTTCAAAACTTATTCATCCCTTCACAACTTCTATCCTTGGGACCAACACACCTCTAAGTTATCTACCTCAATGCAATGGTCAACATGACCTTTATGGAAAACATTTCAAAAACAAAACTTTATTCTAGTCTTCCTAACTAACTAGTTTTACCTAGGTGCTCCTGCACCATTCTCCCCCTCTCAGCCCAAACACTAAGGAATGGCATGAGAGATCAATGAAAATTCAATACCAAACTTCTTGAACTGATCTTCTTGTACCCATGTGGCTTCTGATTCATGCTTATTCTTCCACTTGATAAGGTGCTCCATGTACACCTTGTGCCTTGTAGACTTTTGCACTCTTGACTCCAAGATTCATTCTTCTTGTTGCTTGTCTGGAGTAGGTAGGAGCATGTTGCTTACATCCTAGAATATTTCCCTATTGTTCTGATCCAAATCCTTGACTGATCCCTTGTACTTGATCAAATCAGCTACATTAAACACTGGAGAGATCCCTAGATCGGTAGGTAACTCCACCTTGTATGCATTCTGCCCATACTTGGCTAATACCTTGCATGGACCCACTCTCTTCATCTGTAACTTGGTTGATGTACCCTTCTGTAACCTTGATTTGTTGAGTTGGACCATGACGTAGTCTCCTACTGCAAATTGTACATCTTTCCTTGACAAATCTGCCTTCTCCTTCAACTTTTGTGTAGCCTCAGTGACTGTCTTCTTCACCTGCTCTAGAATCTCTTTCATGGTTTGACTGAAGTCCTCGGCATGTCCACTTCTATGTTCCATAGCTCCAAGATCTCTGAGCTCACATATGCCTCTTGGGTGCATCCCATACACAACTTCAAAAGGACTCTTCCCTATGGTCCAGTTCACACTATCATTGTAAGCATACTCAGCTTGTGAGATAACCATGTCCCATGTCTATCTATACTCCTTAGTTAGGCACCTTAGAAGGTTACCTAGCACCCTGTTAACCACCTCTGTTTGACCATCGGTCTAAGGATGGTAAGCTGATCCAAATGACAGGTTGGTACCCAATCTGCTCCATAGAGTCTTCCAAAAGTGACTCATGAACTTCACATCCCTGTCTGAAACAATACTCAAAGGAAATCCATGGATCCTTACAACTTCCTTGAAGAAGAGGTGAGCTATGTAACTAGCATCATGAGTAGTTTTGCAAGGGATAAAATGACTCATTTTGCTAAATATGTCCACTACTACATAGACACTGTCAAAACCAGTCTTGGTCTTAGGAAGGCCTACCACAAAATCCATGCTCACACACTCCCATGGTCTGTTAGGAATTGGTAGGGGTTGATATAGACCAGCATTCCTAGCTCCTCCCTTAGCTTTCATACACACAACACATTGTTCCACATACTTTCTAACATCTCTTGCCAACTTAGGCCAGTAATAGAATCTTTGCACTAGTTCTAAGGTCTTGTTGATGCCAAAATGTCCACTAAGACTACCATTATGCTTCTCTTGAATGAGGTTTTCTCTCATTGATCCTCTTGGAACACACAAATGATTTCCTTTAAACAACAAACCACTTTGAAAAGTATACTCAAAGTATTGGCTATGGAAATGTTCTCAAAGCTAGTATATACCTTATGGACCTCTGAAAAGTCTTCATCTTCCCTATAGAGGTCTTTAAAATTTTCAATCCCTATGCTCTTCACTTGTATCTCTTGCACTATCAACAACCTCTTGCTCAATGCATCTGCCACTTTGTTTAGCTGTCCCTTCTTGTGCTTGATGGTGAAGGTAAAAGCTTGGATGTATTCCATCCATTCCAAATGCCTATTACTCAACTTCTCTTGAGTGTTGATATAGCTAAGTGCATGATTGTCAGTAAAGACTACAAACTCCTTGGGTAGAAGGTAATGCCTCCACTTCCTAAGTGACTGAACCAAAGCATAAAGTTCTAAGTCATAGGTTGAATACTTCTTCTTTGCTTCATTGAGCTTCTCACTAAAGAAGGCTATAGGCCTGCCCTCTTGACTTAGTAATCCTCCTACTGCCACTCCACTTGCATCACATTCAACAGTGAATAATTTGTCAAAACTAGGTAATAAGAGAATAGGTTGAGTAGCCACCTCTTGTTTCAGTTTCTCAAACCCTTTCTCAGCTTCTTGAGTCCACACAAACAGTTTTTTTAAACCACCCTTGATTGTATCTAGGACTGGTGCACATATACCACTAAAGTTCCTTATGAATTTTCTATAAAATTGAGCCAATCCATGAAAACTTCTTACCTCTATCCATGTGGTTGGTGTAGGCCAGTTTAGGATAGCTTCCACCTTGCTTGGATCCATCTTCAAAGATCCTTTGGACACTACAAAACCCAAATATACAAGCTCTTGCTTAAAGAACTCACACTTCTCTAGATTGATTGCCAACTTCTCCTCTTGCAACCTTCTAAGAACCAACTCCACATGTTTTAAATGCTCTTCTACTGTCTTACTGAATATAAGGATGTCATCAAGGTATACCACCACAAATATCCTTGTAAAGTATGTAAGTACTTCATTCATGAGCCTCATGAATGTGCTAGGGGCATTGGAGAGACCAAATGGCATCACTCTCCATTCATATAACCCATCATTTGTCTTAAAAGTTGTCTTCCACTCATCACCATCCTTAATTCTGATCTGATGGTATCCACTCTTGAGATCCAACTTTGTGTAGTATTGAGCTCCTCCAAGACAATCCATTAAGTCTTCAATTCTAGGAATAGGGAACCTATACCTAATGGTGATCCTATTTATTGCTCTAGAATCAGTGCATAACCTCCATTTACCTCCCTTCTTGGTTGCTAAGACCACTAGTACTGCACATGGGTTGATGCTCTTTTGAATCATTCCTTGATCCAATAACTCTTGCACTTGCCTAGCTATCTCTAGATTCTGATCCGGTGTAAGCTTATCAGTTGCCTTGTTAGGCAATGAGGCTCCAAGTATGAAGTCAATTTGATGACTTATGGCTCTCTTTGGTGGTAGAGTTCTAGGTGCACCATCACTTACAATGTCCTTAAACTGATCCAACAACTTTAGGACCGCTTCGGGTATGACTGTCTTTTCAGCCTTGTCTTCTTCTTTAGGTTGTAATATAACCACATATCCTTCACCCCCTTGATGTAGGTTGTTAAGGAACTCCTTCCCACTACTCAACATGACAATTGGTGTCTTTGACTATCCATCTTCTTCTTCTAACAGTGACTGCAACTTGAAAGTCTTCCCATCCTTCTCGAAAGAAATGCTATTCTCTTTCCCATCATACATGACACTTTTGTCATACTTCCATGGTCTTCCCAATAGTAGATGGCATGCATCCATGGGTAAAACATCACAAACTCACTTGTCCTTGTATCCTCTAATGGAAAACTCCACCGTTATTTGGTCATTCACTAGAACACTCTGCCCTTTGTTGAGCCATGTTACCTTGTAGGGGTTAATGTGGGGTACCTTTTTCATTTTCAGTTTCATTACTGCTTCTTCTGAGATGATATTGTCTGTTGAACTTGAATCTACAATTACCTTGCATACTTTACCAAGTATCTTGCACTTCACTCTAAATAGAGCTCTTCTTTGTTTTGGTTCTTCCTTGACCAGTTGTCTGATCAACACTCTTCTAAACATTAGATTCTCTCCCATCTCAGATTCAATGTGACTGACCTCAGGTGACTTAGGACTCATGGTGTCCTCTTGTGCATAAGCCACTCTCTTCTCATTGCTTGATGAAGATTCTTTCTCTGGACACCTATAAGCTGGATGTCCTACTTGTCCACAATGGTAACACTTCATATTAGAAAAGTAAGAATTGCTCCTTCCTGCTCCTCTTCCTCAGTTTGAACCTCCTTGAGGTCCTCTACCTCTGTTATACCCTCCTCTAGAAGGTGTTTCATTGCTATGATCTTTGGATTTAAACTCTCCTTGGTTTCTTTGGTCATTGCCTCTACCTTGGTAGCCACCTCACTGTCCTCTTTGATCTCTTTGATCTCCACCTTTGCCTCTACCCTTAGAAGCCCGGTCTTACTTCCTCTTGTTTCTTTCCTCAATCTTGATAGCTAATTGGTAACATTGATGTACTGTCTTAGGATTTAAAAGAGCCATCTCCTCTTGAATGTTCCATTTCAAGCCATTAAGATACCTAGCCACCTTGAGACTTTCATCTTTAGAAACATTAGACCTCATACAAAGTGTTTGGAACTCCTCTGTGTAGGTATTCACATCTTGGTCTTTCTACCTTAGGATTTGTCTCTTCTTGTGTAACTAAATCTCATAATCATCTGGCATGTATGCTTCCCTCACTTGGCAACCATTCCTTTCCAAGTTGAAATAGGCTATTTGCCTTCCTTTTCCCTCTCTGTCTGAACGAACTTCCACCATGTCAAGGCATAACCTCTTAGTCTTGATTTGGCCACCTTTACCTTTTGTGCTTCTGTGACCCCATCACACTCAAAATGGTTTTCCATTCCCTCTATCCAATCCACAACCAAATCAGCTTTCATTTTTCCACTAAACAGTGGTATGCCTTCAAGTCCTTTTCCACTCAAAGCCTTCAATGCCTTCAAGAAAGGCTCTTCTTCCAAAACAGGGTCAGGTTCAGGGACCTTGTCTTCCTCTGCAACCTCTTCTTTCTTTGGTACTTTTCCTTCCAACTGCACACTATTCAATGCTTTCTCAAGTTGTTTTATTCTTTCTTTTAATAGCTTATTGTCTTCTTCTTGTTCTTCGACCATCTTGGCCAATTAAGCATTTGTCACCATGATGGTAGAACCACTAGATTCAAGGTATGACATGCAAGATTCTATCCCAAATCTTTAACTTGCTTTGATACCAATCTGATAGGGTAGGGTTGGATGGAACACTCACTGTTCCATGCTCTAGGTCTCACCTTGGCTAACCCCTTTGGTGTCACTCTCCACCACCTTAACCTATAGGTCCTAATGCTTGTTAGGCACCCCAGTTCTCCTATCCAACCCTACTATCATCTCCATTTCCCTAACCAAGCCAATCTTGGTGCTCTCTCTGCCATTCTCTCCTTAGCCCTTAATCTTCCTAAAGGCTAACTAATTCTCCAACCTTCACTAATACGATGCAGGGGTGTGTGATGTCTCCCATAGCTTCAAGATCATTCCCCTAGGGTTCTTGATCATCCACCAATCTCCAATTCTCCATCTCTCTCACCAAACCCTCTCCTAGGGTTAGAAAAGGCTACAAGCCCTAGAGCCCCAATTAGGTCTCCTAACCCGAGAAAAGTGGAAACTGTGCCCAAATTCTACAAATGAACCCAAATCTTTTCTTGGGATTTGTGGTACCCTTGCCCACACCTTAAAGATTTTTGGGGTTTGGAGCCTCCACTATCTGTACACTGCTCCAACCCAAAAATGGCCAAAAACTAGGGTTTATAAGCCTTTTTCAGGCTGCTTCCAAACTATCAGAGATTTCACACACCAAATGGGTTGATGGTGCCTCCTCCTAACCACCAGGCCTTGCCAAGACTCACAGCTGAATTCTCCAAAAGGAAATTTATCAATTCCTTGTCACCCGTGCAAGTTATGTGCTCTACACCGCATGTCTTCCCTAGCTGGACTCTTCCTGGCACACCTAGGGAAAGACCTTGCTAACAGCTCCTGCACACACACAAACCCTAAAACCTACCATCTGTACAAACATGGAGTCTAGGCACTATTCCCAAAGGGCCATACAGTTTGTATGGTGGGAAAGTGGTCTAGCACTCCATTTCCTCATAACTGTCTGGTTCAGACCAACAACAAGGCAAAAGTAAACTATTTACAAATAGTGCTTGAGAATTGAACAAAGAAGCTATTTAATGTTACACAATGCTTGTATGCTAACAACACTACATCCTACAGTCAAGACAGTAGCAGATTTAATCCATTTAAACCTCTATTTGAATGCAAAAATAGAAATTGTCTCATAGAACGCTGTCTTCCTTCAATTGCACAAAAATTCACTACAACATTCGCGCTTCCAACCCTGCTCTATGGTCGAAGCACACCTTAAATAGGCTCCAAAAATAGTTAAGCTTCTTTAGTCAAACCTATTGATGACCTTGTGAATCCCTAATCCAAATACCTGCAAAACACAACAAATGAATACATTAGAAGATCAAATGCAAGCAAGAACAAGGATTCCTCAAGAAATTCATTTGAATGGAAAAAGAGATAAAATATGAAATGAAGAACACAATGAGATTTCAAAGCATATCAAATCCTATTCTAAAGCCAACAAACTCCTAATCTCTTGAGGGAATTGGTGCCAATTTGATGTAAAAATTGGCCCTTTCCCAACTCCAATGATGCAAGGTTGATATGTTGATGATGATTGATCCACTTTGATGGTGAAGGATGAGAGCTCCAAGCCAAAATCTGCAAAAAGCCTAGCTATAGAACTCAATAAGATGGATGAAGATTTGCTCTAAATTTGAGTATAGTAAGTTTACTCAAATTGCGGATGATCAAATGAGGAGATTAACCTCTTATTTATAGATTGATAAGTTGAAAGCATGCCCAAAATAGAGCAATGTGGGACTAAGAATGAGCCAATGACAAAATGCCACTTGTCAACTTGTGAATGGATGGAGGATGTGCAAGTTTTGAAGAATGTGCAAAGAGGGGGGAGATTCAAATTCAAAATATGGCTTGAAGGAATAGGTGAAAGGTGAATTTAATGTCACATGGCTCAAGAAAAGGATCTGGAAGAGATGTTAAATGCCATGTTGGAAGGACATGTCAACTCACATTTTTGAGTTCAAATTTGGGAATATTCCTTCAAAGATGCCTTTTTTGAATGAAAATAGGTGATTTATAAATAAATTAAATTGATTTTCATGTGCAAGTTGCAAAATCTAGAGGATTTGAGTTATTAGGATTAAATTAATCAGGATTTGATTAATTTAAGGGGATATTTAGCTAATTTGACAATTTGATTTAGATTTTTGGATTAATTTAAATAAAAAAGAGAGGAATATGATAAGAAGCTAATTAAATAAAGATTTTGATTTATTTAATTAAAAGGGATGGTGTTAGATTAAATCAAATAAGGTTTTAATTTATTTAATTTAATAGATAGACTTTAGAGATTTAATCAAATAAATTGATTATTTAATTAAATAGGATAATTAGATCAGATGAATTGATTTAATTAACAAGGAAAGTGACTTAATTAGACAAAATAATTTATTTAATTAAGAGACGAATATTGATGAATTTAATCAGATAAGGGAATTTGATTAAACAGTTAGACCGAGGGATGATTTAGGAAGAAACGATGTTAGTAGATCAAAGTTGGTTCAAGAATAATCTTGTTGAGATCAAAGTTTAAAATTCTCCAATTTTATGATGCCCCACTATTGCCCCCACAAGAAGAATTATGCTGGTATACTGCCCCCTCGAGAGATCGGGCGAAGAGGTTCGATTTGAGGGTCGATCTCTTGACAAAGAGGTTCAAGATCATATCAACTCATGTGTTTGATGTAGACAGATTTGATGATGTAGACAATCATCAACCATGGGTAGTCTCATGCCTATTTTGATATATTACACACACTTGATCCTGATTTGTAGCATGACAGTTACATTATTTATGATATAAATGAGATGATTATGATGTTTGGGTGATATGATGATGCATGGATGATATGGATGCACATGATATGATATGATGATGATTTTATGATTATGCAAATAGATGATAAATGTATGGTATATGAGATATTTAGAATAACTAATCTATATTATGCATGTGATGGGGATGAATGCATGTGGTATGATTAATGTTTTCTATATGGTATTATATGCATTATGTAGTATGATAATGGTTTGTGGATGCAATGGTGATGATTTATGATTAACTATCATGGTACCATGTTAGCATGATTAGTAAGAAAAGAAGAATTCATTTCAACAAGACGCATGATGACACAAATGCAGATGATGATGATGATGATGATGATGATGATTACCTGCCAAGGAATTGGGATTTTCAAAGGGCCAAATTTTCTTATGTTTGATAACACACGTGGTACGATGCATCAAGGTATAGAAAACCAAGATGGTGTGGTACTTAGTGTGATGGACTTTGACTCGACAAACAGATAGGATTATTCTTGTTCACACCTGATATACGAAAACCTTGCTAGGATGTACTTCAAAAGTTTCAGACACCTCGAACCAAAACACAGAAAGGTAAACCTATCCCTATAATAGTCAACAAGTTGCCCTAGACCTCTTCCATATGTGTCTAACAAAGCAAGTATTCGCCAAGTTATTTTACAAGAACGTCCAACAAGCACAGCAAACAAAAGATAATGATCATTGCCCCATTCCTATCTCTCTAAATCCTTCATTTGGATATCATCGAGAGGTCCTTGCAATGAGCGCAATAAGATAAATCAAAAGAAAAGATCAAGTACACAAACAAACCAATGTTCTTCATACCTTCAGCCAAAGGGATGT
Organism: Sequoia sempervirens; assembly: GCA_007258455.2. NCBI lineage: Eukaryota > Viridiplantae > Streptophyta > Pinopsida > Cupressales > Cupressaceae > Sequoia > Sequoia sempervirens. Next base: position 36,049 of record VDFB02032010.1, read on the forward strand.
GTTTTGATAGGATAAGAATCCAAGTGATATCCAAAATGATGCCCATTGTCGGAACGATATATCCTAGGACATGCATTGTATAGGATGATGATAGGTTGATAAGTTGATTGATAGGCTTTTGATATAAAGTTGATTGACATGTTTGAAAATGATCAATACTTTGATTTTGTTTTAAAGATTTGTTGTTTTCTTTTGATTTTACGATTGAAGCTTTCTTTTGCTGATTATTGTGATTGTTTCTATTTGTTTTTCCAAAGGATGAAGGTGACGATCAATTTATTATGGATGATTGATTATTTTGAGTGCAAGCGAAATGGGACGGATGGATTTTCTTAAATATTTGGATGTTTTTGACGTTTTGAAATGTTTTGAGGTTGTTTTTGGTATTTTCAAGATTTTACAAATGTTTTGATTTTTTATTTTTGCGATGTTTTGGGATTTCCTAAGATTTTATCAATGCTTTTGGATTTTGATGTCTCAAGGGCTGATCAAAGATTAGCCTTGCCTATGTTTAAGCTCAGAGACGACATAGTTCGGATTCCAATGTTTTTGATGTTTTATGTTTTCGACTTGTTTTTGGATTTTGATATGTATTGGATGTTTTTGGATTTTTTTGATTTTCTGATGTTTTTGGATTTTCGCATGATTTTGATGATTTGGATATGGATATGGGATGATATCAGTGCTCTATTTTGGAATTTTGCTAAAAAATAAGCTAAGGTTAATTGATCAGATCGATGGATTGATTATGAAAACATTGTTGAGGATGCACAACAATGTAAGGATAGTGTTAAGCTACACAAGGATTGAGATGTTGATGGGATTGATGATGATAACATTGTTGAGGATGCAAAACAATGCAAGGATAGTGTTAAGCAACACAATGATTGGGAAGGATATCCCAAAATGATGAGTGTTTGATGATGATGATTTGATTGGATTCGATTGATCATGATTGATGAAGCTTGGTTTGGAACAAAAATTTTTTTGGATGATTTGATGTGACGTTTGAAGGGTGCGTTAGATGCGACTAATATTGATTGTTTTGATTGATGTTTGATGAAAGATGAAGCATTGATAAAGAACATGTTCTCGTCAAAATATGCCATGGGCTAGTGATTTGGATTTTGGATCACAAATGCTTTGACCAATTTGGTTTCATGTTTGCCAATGTTCAAATCGCCACATAAGTTGGAGGATATAGATCAAGATTTATTCTTGAGGCAAGGTGTACATATCTGCCCCCAGTGTCTAGCAATGTATGGAGTGTGATGGGTGGATGCTTGGATAAGTGTATGGATGGATGGAGATGGATTATCTTGTGATAAGATTAAGGAATGCTTCATTTTATAATGCTTCATGGCTCAAATAAGGCTAGGATAGGATCAATGAAAGTGACCCTTGTCAAGGTGTTTACCATAAGCAAGCGTAAAGTGTGCACCAAATTTTTTCAAGATTAAGATAACTAAGACTATGGATGCAAATGGGTTGGATCAATGATTTATGGATGAATGGATTTATTATGGATAAGATGGATGGAATGCTCGATTTATTATGGATAAGATGAGATGATTTCTCCTGAAGTGGCACATGTAGATGCTCGATTCTACACATGACACCTTTTTTCCAGGTTTTCATCATGGTCTTTCCCAAAGCACCGCCCATGCGGTTTTCACTAGAGGATGATTTTTTACTATTTTCAATCCTTTTTCTAATTTTTTTGGATTTTCATATCTTTTTTATTTTTATTTTTATATTTTTGAAAGATTTTAAGCTCATGCTGAATCATGAGGTGTTACTGATGTAGATGCCCCTGTCATAATGTGCCATCAGTATCCTGCTTGAAGAAGTTGCTTTGCTAAGATACGTGCACTTGAATGCAACTTTTGAGATTCTTGATCTACTTTGTCGATACCAGAGTTGACTTTGTCTTGGTGCGTACATCATGATAGAATGTCCTCTGAATCCTTATGATGAAGGGTCATTGCCAATACATGGTCAAGGTGAGAATTGGATGTCATGCGTGGAGGCATGGATGGAATGTGTTTAGGGATAAAAGATGGATTGGTTGATAGTTTGGAACCTTTGACTCTCCAAACTTGGGAAGATGAGCAATGATGGGTGGATACGGAAGTGTGCATGGAATTAGGACCAACTACTTGATACACTTTGTACGTCACTTGAAAAGCCTGCTTTTGCTTTTGTGGACATCTTTGATGGATACTTTTCCCTCTTTTATTTTGCCCCATAGTTTCTTTGACTGATGGAGTTTGATAGGGATAATATTTATTTGTATTCTTTGGTATCCATTTGTATTTGATTTGTCCATTATGCTTCTCAGCTTCTTTTGATTTGATAACATTATTTGTGCTTTGATTCAAATCTTTCTTTTGATGTTGGTCCCAATTCATGGATGGGGTGATGGGTGGATGAAGATTCATGACGTGGCTGGTTGTAGTATTGACACTAGTTTCATCATAAAGATTCTTCATGATCCCTATGTTGACATTTGCTTGAGACGAAGTTGCCCCCAATATGGTGGTAGTAGCACCTTTGTTCCTTGATTCTGCTTGCTTTGAGATGTTTTGTTTAGTAAGCGTGCTCTGACAAATGACCACTGTAGATGACATTGTTTCAATTTGTCGCTCTGCTAACTCTGGATTATACTGTCCTATCTGACTTGCTTCCTTGAGTGGATAATGTTTAATATCTTTATTCATGATGTCCTTAGTCTGAATTTGCAATATTTCTGATACTGTTGTTGACAACTCTGTTTGATTGTAGGAATTGACACTCTGCTCCTTTTGTGTAACATAATCCTGTTTAAGATGAAGATCATCTACGTGTCCATCCATAGAAATCATCTCATGGGTATATGAAGGAGTATGTGCTACATGGATATGATCATCTTGTATAGATAGGAGAGTGTCCATTAGATCATTGTAATATCTTGAAGATACAAATTCTTGATCTTGAATGATTTTGGAGTTGCTTTTGACTTGCTTTGGATCAATTTCTTGACATGGATCAGTTTCAAAGGATGGATTGCTCACAAAGAGTTCTTGGATGTCGTCATTAGACATGGTAAATGGTTCAATATCCTCAAGTGTCGAGTTCATAGTCAATATGTCTTGGAAAGGACCATTGCTAGACCTTGGTGGAAGATTTTGATCATGCTTTGGGATAAATTCTAGAGATATGTCCTCTAACTCATAAGGCAATGTAGAGACATTTTTAACATGATCATGCATTATGTCAATAGGATCAAATAATCCTAACACTCCTTGAAAGAGATCACTAAAAAGTGGCTCTTGATGTATGGGGAGTTGATCATCGGATTGTGTAGATACATCCTCAATGTGCTCCTCGATGGAGAGATTTTGATCATTGTTTTCGACAATTGCGGTGGAGAGATATTGAATGTCTCCGACCATAGAGTCAAGTGATGTTGATATTTCTTGAATTGGCTCATTGTCGAGTATTGTTGGTGGATTTGATCATGATTCAAAAGTGACTCTTGACATATGTCGATTTGATCATTGGATGAAGTAGACATAGCTTCAAGGTGTTTAGTGATGGATTTATCTTGACCCTTGTTCTCAACAGTTGTCATTTTTTGTGTTTGTGCTTGTGTTTGTTGAGTAGCTTGAGAGGCTTGGGAAACTTGAGAGGATTGTTGCACTTGTTGAGCTTGTGTTGCTTGTTGCATGGCTAGATATTGTTGGAATCCCTTTTGAAAAGTAACTTGTAATGTCGCGTTGTATTGACTTGATGTGGTGGAAGTCGGTGGTGGTGGGGATGGTGGTGGATTTAGAATCATGTTGGATGTAGTGACAAGTGTTTGAGATACGCTCAGAGCGATCATGGTAGTGAGTGGTTGAGATGTGATGGGTGTGATAGTGATGGTTGGAATGATTGAGGTGATAGGCCTTTGGGAGACCATATTTTGATTTGTCAAGATTAACTTTGTTATTTGATTAGATACCATATGTTGGTGCGATGTCAATGGTATATTCAAAGGACTTGACGTGATGGTTTGATTGGTGTTAGGTGCATTGATTTGGATGGAATGATTGGTGTTAGGTAAAGGGGGGAGCCCTAAACCAAGGAATGATGTTGGTAATGGTGGTGGAGATTTCCCTTGGTGCAATGCCTCAATTATTTTGGAAAGTGCCGCAATTTGATCTTGCCAAATTTGTTCTTGATTTCAATCTTCACTTCCTTGAAATAGTTGATTTGGCTCTTGTTTAAGCAGATTTGGAGTGTGTACTTGTGTTTGATTTTGGAAAATGTTCTCATTTGGGATGACACTCAAATTTGGCATGATAGGTTGAAATTGACCATTGTTCATGTTTGGAATATTCGTATGATTTGCAAATGTATCCATCCCAAAGTTTTCCGGATTCATGTTTCGAAAACTTGTGCTTGGTACATTCTCATTTGGCATGTAGGGATTTGGTGGGATGACGTTGTTCATTTGAAGGCTCATGCATTGATTGTTTGGTTGAAAAACTTGTAGGTTTTGATTTAGATCTATCATCGGGAAATGTGTTCCAAGATTTAGATTGGGTAGACTCACACTTGTTGTGCCATTGACATTTGTCGAACGTAATGATCCCATGTATGGATTTTGATAATCGATAGGCATTGTAAGGCTTTGAAAGTTCAATTGATTTGGATTACTCATGATGTATGGATCAAGTTTGTATTCCATGTTCCTCTTGTGTTTCGAACTTGTTGCAAAAGTGACCTCTAAGGTTCTTAGGATCAATGATGAGATGAAGGATGAAAAGGGGAAATGATATGAGTGTAACGTTTAGGGACCTAGGATCAATGCTAGACTTAGGGATTTATTTTGATTGGTTTGATTTGGATAATGAACTTGTAAACCCTAAGATGTTAGATGTGATCTTAGGATGAATTTACTGAAAGGATTGCTAATTCAATTAAATGTATGAGAAAGGATGCATTCCCATACACCTAACTAAACAAGGTGATTTTGATTTTCGATGATTTACCCAAGTCTAAAATGATGTTTCCAAAGCTCTAAAGTTGCTAGTGGGATGGGATGATAAATGTTTTGAAATGGATGAAGTGTTTGATTTTGATCCTAAATGAACCTAATAAGGACTTGTTCACAAGTCCAAGGTTTTGAAGAACATGTTTTTCCCTTCAAACCAAAAGATCATTGTTTGCTCAAAAGACCATAAGACAAAAGATACACAAGCACATGTGTTGGGTTCAATTGATTTCATCTTGATTAGTGAATTTCTTTTACCACAAACACTTTCTTGATTAGATTTTCAAACTAAATGTCCAATGTCCTAACTTCTTCAAACCTCACAAGATATGTTATGTGGAAATTCAATGAACTTAAGGCAAGGGTTTTCCTATTGTTTACTTAAGGAGACAAATCGAGATATAATCCAATGTTTAGAAACCTCTAAGGATATGAATCCCAAGGGAAAGCAATAACATATGGATTGAGCCAATGGTAATTGTCTTCAAAAGGGTTTGAAATTTCGATGATGATGTTAAGTGTTTGTTTTCATGAAGTTTTCGATCAATCAATGCATTTTGTAACCCAAGAATAAGTACAATCCTATGGATGTGTAAGACAATATTTGTTGGATTCCCACTTGGACAAGTCCAACTACGCTTATCTCTAGCGAATGGTTAGATGCTTCAAGACCCCACTGGCTCCCCTCCACGGCACTCACTTATATGGGGCAACCAAGCATCAACACCCATGAAACTCTCATGGCATGCTTTCCATCTCTACTAAAAGACCGTAAAAGTGTGGGGTGGCTTCAGAACGACCGTTCTTGCACCAACAAATAATTAAGGATTTTGGCAAATTCTAGCACATGGGTTTTAGTAAGGACTTTCCATTCGTAGGAGTTGACCCAATGTGGCAAGAGTCCCCTTTCGGATCCATCTTGTCGGAGTCAACTGCGTAATATTGGCGTTTCTTCCAATATCCACATTTATATCCCGGATGGAAATACTCTTGGCTTTAGAGTGTTACCGATTGAGTCGTTCCCTTGGGTGATTACTTTTTCCCACAAGGCAGGCCCTCTAAAATAAACAAAAGTGAATGAAGAACAAAATCCGTAACTCGATCAATCTTTGATAGCAACAAAGAGAGAGAATGTACACGAAGATGCCCCCACTCACACTCGCACAATAGTTTGTTCAATTTTAAGCCCAAATTGAAGTGTGGAGGTGATTGTTTTGTCTTAACCCAAAGTCATGGAAAAGACCTTTTGATTCTCAAGATCGCTATAAAGCACGAGAGAAGCGCATACATCCTTTTCCAATGGCTTTAGTCTAAGTAAGCCTTCACGAAAAACACAACTACACTTGTTCTTTTTAAATCCTCAAAGCAATGATGATTTCGTTTTAAAGCACCAAATGAAGTGTGAGAAATTGCCTTGTTCAATTGTTAATCCAATAAACCAAATCTAGTAAGTTGTGATCCTAAAGTTCGTTTTAGCCTTTGCAAGAAATGGAAAAGGTTCTTTTTAAGCCCAAACAAAAACTAGTGTCCTAAGAAGGAGAAGGTAATAAATTCTTAAAGAAGTGTTAAACAAACACTAAAGTGTTTAGAAACACTTTGATTGAACAAAATATCCTTCTCATGCTTCTCTTTCTTTTGATTTTGATTCCCAACCTACAAAAGTGATCAAAACGTTAGATGAGATCAAAAACAAAAAGATATAGGGGTTAGATGAATCATTTACCAAAACACCCTAAAACTTAGCCAAGTTATCATGTGTTTTTACTTTAGATGCAAATTTGAAAATTTTAACTCATTAATAGTTAAGAAACACCTACACCATTGGATATCTTACGACATTCTACCCTATTTCAAAAAAAAAATCATAAAAAAAGACCTTCATATGACCAAGATATGGTCATTTTAAAACTGACTCATGGGCGCTAAAATAGTGATCATGGGCGCTATAACAGTGATCATGGGTGCTAAAAGAATGATCATGGGCGCTATAACAATGATCACGGGCGCTATAACAGTGATCACAGGTGCTAAAAGAACATTAAAGAGCACTACAAGAACTATAAAGAGCGCTAAAACGACAAATTTTTTTAAGAAACGTGTTAGGTTTGTAATTCCTGCCCTCCTTCTAGCGCCAAAATGTGAATCCCTAATCCAAATACCTGCAAAACACAACAAATGAATACATTAGAAGATCAAATGCAAGAAAGAACAAGGATTCCTCAAGAAATTCATTTGAATGGAAAAAAGGATAAAATATGAAATGAAGAACACAATGAGATTTCAAAGCATATCAAATCCTATTCTAAAGCCAACAAACTCCTAATCTCTTGAGGGAATTGGTGCCAATTTGATGTAAAAATTGGCCCTTTCCCAACTCCAATGATGCAAGGTTGATATGTTGATGATGATTGATCCACTTTGATGGTGAAGGATGAGAGCTCCAAGCCAAAATCTGCAAAAAACCTAGCTATAGAACTCAATAAGATGGATGAAGATTTGCTCTAAATTTGAGTATAGTAAGTTTACTCAAATTGTGGATGATCAAATGAGGAGATTAACCTCTTATTTATAGATTGATAATTTGAAAGCATGCCCAAAATAGAGCAATGTGGGACTAAGAATGAGCCAATGACAAAATGCCACTTGTCAACTTGTGAATGGATGGAGGATGTGCAAGTTTTGAAGAATGTGCAAAGAGGGGGGAGATTCAAATTCAAAATATGGCTTGAAGGAATAGGTGAAAGGTGAAGTTAATGTCACATGGCTCAAGAAAAGGATCTGGAAGAGATGTTAAATGCCATGTTGGAAGGACATGTCAACTCACATTTTTGAGTTCAAATTTGGGAATATTCCTTCAAAGATGCCTTTTTTGAATGAAAATAGGTGATTTATAAATAAATTAAATTGATTTTCATGTGCAAGTTGCAAAATCTAGAGGATTTGAGTTATTAGGATTAAATTAATCAGGATTTGATTAATTTAAGGGGATATTTAGCTGATTTGACAATTTGATTTAGATTTTTGGATTAATTTAAATAAAAAAGAGAGGAATATGATAAGAAGCTAATTAAATAAAGATTTTGATTTATTTAATTAAAAGGGATGGTGTTAGATTAAATCAAATAAGGTTTTAATTTATTTAACTTATCGATAGACTTTAGAGATTTAATCAAATAAATTGATTATTTAATTAAATAGGGATAATTAGATCAGATGAATTGATTTAATTAACAAGGGAAAGTGACTTAATTAGACAAATAATTTATTTAATTAAGAGACGAATATTGATGAATTTAATCAGATAAGGGAATTTGATTAAACAGTTAGACCGAGGGATGATTTAGGAAGAAACGATGTTAGTAGATCAGAGTGTGATATCAATTTGTATATTTTCGATGTCTATAGACCTAATGGCAAAATTTATAAAATCCACTGTGTTTTTCAACCTTTGCCAACTTTTAGAAAACTAAGCAAGATGAGCTTCAAAACTTATTCATCCCTTCACAACTTCTATCCTTGGGACCAACACACCTCTAAGTTATCTACCTCAATGCAATGGTCAACATGACCTTTATGGAAAACATTTAAAAAACAAAACTTTATTCTAGTCTTCCTAACTGACTAGTTTTACCTAGGTGCTCCTGCACCACTTTCCTTCTCTCCCCGCTTCCTCGTGAGTCTCCAAAGTCATGAGCATTTCTTCCACAGGCTGGCAAGGAAGGCAAAAATTATAATCTTGAACATTATAAAGTTTGAAACAAATATTAAATTTTCCCTAAAAATTCCCACAATTCATGCATTCCAATTTTATAATATTTAAAAAACATAAAATGTTTTAAATATATTGCATCAAAACTTTAGAGAATAGGGAAAATTTAATTTCGGCTATGACCCAAATAGGGAAAATGTATTGCAAGCAAACCGAGAAACCTGGAGCCATGAATATTTGCATAGGGAAATTATCAATTATTTAGAGAAAACCCATTTCCTCAAATTTTCCCCAGCCCTTAAAATTCAAGTACCCCCTTTGTAAATTGGCCCTCATGACGCCTTTGTCATGACTGAAATGTATTAAAATAATGTATGAGATGACCTCCTTTTTTATGAAAATGGAGCTGGAGAGGTTTTGGACCAAAATGAGAAATGGGTTGTCATTATATTTTCAAAATTTGACACTTTATGGAACACCATATTTGGCTCTGTCACGATCAGAGAACGATTAAATAACCCATCAGAACTTATCCTGAGACCCTAGAAATGAGCAAGCATGTAGACATTTGACCCAAGAATTTAGTGCAATAAAAGGATTTGGAAAACATATCCTGAGGCGCAAGATATCAATAGACAAAGTGGCCTACTTAGACATTTCTACAACTGTTTCTATTTAGAACCAATTAAAGCTCACCAAGTTGCTACTTTAAAAAATACCAAACCATCTCTTGGGGAACTACCATTGGAAACACTAGGTCATTTGAGTACACTGAGTCTATGTGAAAGAGGGCTTTCCTTGAATCATCATTCATCACTAGATATTAAGGGTCAAACTTGACCTTCTTGAAAAGTTCTAAAAATGCAAGTGTGAAAACAGAGCAAACTACATTTGCTTTTTACCTGGTAAAAATATCAAATCTTATAATGAGGCTCTGAAACTGGACCAGGGAGTATATGAATGTGGGGAGAATGGAAAGCAACAATCCATTTGGCATGAAAATCAGCTGGTTTTGAATTGTGACCCTCCAAAGTAGGTCACTTGGGCAGATTTTGTAGGTGCACTTTTGAGTGTGCAGAGGCAATTTTTTCAATATGGGTCCTTCAAAATTGAAAATTTGAAGGTGCCAAAAACTTCCACCCTTGGATGTGCAAAAACAAGTGGACCCTTTAATGATCATAGTTAACGTTAATACTATTGGTATTAGACATACCCTCATCATCGATTTGGCCCTCAACATTTATGGTATAGATCTATTACCTAAGATTAAAATTGATTCTTCTTCTTTAGGTGCTTTTTCCCTATACATTCATGGATTTGATAATGTTGGTCAACAAGTCCTAGACATGATAATCCTACCATTGCAGTTGGACCCTATTACCTTACCAACCTTGGTTTATGTGATGCATGGCCCCTTACCTTGCAATCTTCTCTTGGGGAGACCCTGGATTCATGCTATGGGCACTGTGACTTCTACTTTACATCGTTCTCTAAAGTTTGTGGCATACAATCAAGTGGTCACAATCAAGGCTAACCCTAAAGTTGTTCACCTTTGTGAATTGGTTGTTGTTGGTCAAGGTTCAATTGTTTCCACTCTTAAGAATTGTATTCTGTCACTTACCTCTAATGTGATAACATGTTCCTCAGTGGTACCATTTGTAAAGATTATCCTTGAAGCGAATATCCCTAAGGAGGAACAACCGAAAGTAGAAATTCCTAAGTCTTCCCATTCTAGTTCTAATTCTAAATCAAATGCATGTCTTGGTGATGATTGGGGTTCTCTAAACTTTACTGAATCCTTCATTGGAGAATATAAAGTCAACTCAATTCACTTAGGCCTTCCTATAACATCATCCAAACCCACTATCAAAGATGGTTATTCTTTTGTATTGCGATTCAAATGTGAATGCAAATTGTAATGTTCATAATGTTGATCCTCCCCCCTCTGAGGAAGATGATTACAATTTTTTGTTAAAGAGGCTAATGCTGACAATCCTAACAAGAAGGCTTATGGTGATCATGTATAGGAGTATAATCTCCATTGCTAGAACAATGGTCTCTATGAAGATCCTCCTCCTCAAGATTTGCAAACATATTATGGCCCTGGCTTTAAACTTGTCTCTAAATATGGCTATGGGCATAAAGGTTGTGGGCGTAACGAACAAAGTATTCAGATCCCTATAGAATTTGCACCTCGTAAGCATAATTTGGGGCTCGGTTGCTCAAATGAACAATCTAGAAACATAAACCACAGTTAAATGTTGACATGATTTATGCTCAACCTCGTTCTCTCATATTGATTCATCCGCCATTATCCGCTATCTTCATGTCTTCTTCTTATGAGCAGTTAAGCTTTTCTCGACAAGAGAAAGGGTTGCTTCCTGCTCCTCATTCATTATCTGAGCAAGAGCATATTCTATTGAGGCTTCTCAAAGCCTACTTGATTACTCTTCCTCCTCCTACGCATAAGAAATTTCATAAACATGATAAAGAAAAACATTCCTTTTGTGCATACCATCAAGTGCCTAGCCATTCCACTAGTGGATATAAGGCCTTGAAGGATAAAATACAACTTTGTGATTCTAGTGTGATCACTCTTCCATTTTGTTGATGCACCTTTCTCTTTTCTTCACATGACAAGTGATATCGAGGTCTACCTCTATCCTATCCATTCTAAGTATTTTCTCACAAGGTTCTCACACCTCCCTTCTATAGTATCTCACATGGTTCTCCTCCCCTGTATGTTGAGGGTAGTGATAACACATTTTGGAGATGTGTGTCCTTCTTAAGGACCCCCTCTCTTCTCTCTATCTTTCAATTGGAGCATCCCTTTGAATGGCCCCCTTTGTGTCTCAAAGGGTTCCCTACTGAAGGAACCCCCTTTGAAAGCTTCTCCTTCAACTGAAGTCATTGGCGTATAGCTTGGGGACAGCCTGACTAGACCTATCTTTTCTATTATTGTCTTGCAACACAACTTGTTGTAGCCACAGGATTATCTGATTAGTATTACTTTGCAAGATTGAGAACCTATAGAGTTTTTTTGCATCAAGCTTTCCTTGCAAGACCAAGCACCTATAAGGGCCCATCAAACTCTACGGAGCCTCTCACATCGGGCTTCCCTCAGGACCAAGAACCTAGGGTACCTCCTTTGCAAGTCTAAGGACCTGTAAAGCACTTTCATCCTACAGGATCTCTTTGTTCAAATTTGTAGGACCGTGCACCTGAAGAGCCTTTTGTTCACCTTTCCATAGGTCCAAGGGCTTGTAGTGCATTTTGTTCAACTCTCCTCAGGACCAAGTACCTATGAAGCCATCCCTCTTGGAATTTTCATTCCTCCTCTTGAACATTCTCTCTTCTCTTCAATTTCTTTCTACTTAGAGTTGTGTATACTGAATCGAAGACTTGCATCTTTTTCATCCTGAGTATATACCTCTTTCTCTCTTTGGCATTGGTTGTTTCCCTGACTTTTGGGTGCATTCTTCTCTTAAAGCAATCAATCCTTACATTCTTCTCTTTGTTTAAGAATTCTTCTATGTTATTTCTTAATTTGGGGATGACGCATAGTATTGAGACAACCTTTTACATCAAGGTCTCTTTCACTTTGTTGACTCAAATCCTTTAGTTTGTTGTGTGCTTCTGTGTATGTGTTATTCACGTATATGTTCTAACGTTGTGATGTAATTGCTTTTTATGTTCTAACATTGTTGTCTTGTGCAGGGCTTTCTTGTCTAATGCATTTGTTTAGTAGGTCTTTAGCCTGGGGGCATGCTTCCTTGGTTTGAAGAGTTATCTACTTCCTCTACAGTATCTTTTTGGCATCATGATGTTATTTATGTTTAGTAGATTTCCTTTAGCGTGCATATTAGTGTAGATTCATATGTCTACTAAAGTGGGGGTAAAATGTAATGTCTTAAAATTGTACCCCTTGCAATTTCACATACATTCTTGTATCCACTTTAGTATCCACTCCCTTAGCATTTGTGTAGGTTCATTTTAATCCCTAGATAAGTTTTTTTCCCTCTCAGGATGCTCAACACCCCTTTTCAGCAACTACCCCTGTGCATTAGCTTTGTGTCAAACCTTGTGCATTTCTCGTGCTTGTCATTTTGTAGCATGATTTGTCTAGACACTAGCACATCCCATGGACGTTTGCATGTCGGGCTAGCGTCTTATGACATTTCGACGTTCAAATGGTCGTTTCTGAGTGCCTTGCCAATTGTCAGCTACTTTTTTCAGTGGTAACAACCTGAAACGCCTTGTAACGGCTTGGAAAGCTTCTTTTCCCTCCTATTCTCTCTTTAAATGCTATATTTTCAATTCATTTGGTCTTCTTGGTTTCTCCCTTGAGCTCTCACTTCTCTTCCTCTCTTACTATCTTTCTTGTATAGCTCTATACAACTTTCTACAACAGCCTCAAGCTCTCACAACACTCTTTGCAATTCTCTTGCCTCTCGTAGCTTTGTCTAGATCTTCTTGGCTACCTTAAGCCTTGCAGGTGATATCTATCTTGTGCCTTGCATCTTTGAGCATCCTATGATTTCTCACATCCCCTGTCTATTGCAACTCTATTTTGTGATTTGGGTTCTCCTCCTTTAGCGGAGTATGCTTTTATCACTCTTGCATTCATTTCATTTTTGCTTATTATTTCTCTCTATATAACTGGCTATTCATGGAGGTGGGAACACTGAAACAGGTGTTTGACTGAGGCAAGCCCCTTAGAAACAGCCCCAACATTTTCTGTTGGTATTATGTGTGCAGGTATTGAAGATATCTACTTGTTGGAGGCTTCATTTCTTTGGTTGTTGTCAATATTCTCTATCTCTCCTTCTCACACTTTATCATTTATGTTTTACTTAGTTTACTTTACTTTATTTCAGTTCTATCATACTCTGTTATTTTCTCACATTCTAGAATTTCTTAGTAATCAGGCTATTAGTAATGGCTTTCTTGTTTTCTGTGATATTCTTAGTTTTTGGTTCGTACAAGACACTAGTATGCCTATGGGACTCCAGTGTGCCACGTTATCATCCTTTTTTCGTGTTTCTATCCATTGTTCGGGAGCTCGTCAAATTATCCAGAAAACCTCTATGACCTCATTCTAATTTTGAAACTCACTATATTCCTTGAGGTAGTTTAGGGCAATTCACTCCCTGGGATTCTCTTGAGAATAAAGAGACTCACGAGCAGTGAATTCCCCTTCTCTACACAAGTGTTATGCCTTATGAACCATTCATTATATAGCCCCTTTAGCTCATCAATTGGTAAGTATAAGGTATTTTCCACAACATGTCAAATTATGATATTGCTATCAGGATTCAACTGTGTAGTTTTATGAGTTAGACTCATTGACCCATGTTTCATGAGTAGTGGTTCACAAGAACCCATCTCTCATGATAGTGAATGGTCCACTTAGCACTCATTGCATCTACGTGATGCTCACAGAGGTGAAGCACTAGGCCTTCCCAAGAGCTCACCCATCCCAATACTACTCCAGCTCAAGCATGCTTAACCTCAAAGTTTTCTCCAAGTTTAAGCCCACTTAGCTTGCAACCCCATTTGCAAAACCTTCAACAAGTGATGTGCCTTTTAACCATTCATTATAGAGCCCCTTTAGCCCATCAATTGATAAGTAGGAGGTATTTTCCACAATATATCAAATTATGATATCGCTATCAGGATTCAACCATGTAGTTTTACAAGTCAAACTCATTGGCCCATGTTTCATAACACCATAAAACAATAATGACATTAATATATGTAATTTTGTCAGTATATAATTAATGTACATTTAGGTGCTTAGTTGAGAGCTATAAGTATTTGTCACGAACATTTAGATCTATATAATTATTTGATAGTACATTTAGATATTATTCTTAACTTTAAATAATGAACATTGTTTTTTTCAATTTGAAAGTATTGTAAACATTAATATTATAATTGACATCTTAAATGTTTAACAATGAGATAATAAAATTAAATTATATAAATGATTACTTAAAAAATATGTACATATAGTCAAAGTACAAGAATTTGTAAAGAACATTTATTTATTACCTTGAAAAATATAGTGTTTAAAATTATAAAAATTATAGAGTTGTCTCATTTATTTATGTTGTACACATGGTTAAATATAAAGAACCACATAATGTCCTATTGACGGAGCTGCCCACTATCCCCTCTTTTTTCTAATGACCATTTTTTTGCTAAACAAATGGTCCAATAAGTGGGTATATTAATTGTGTGCTCCACCACCCTTACACATCTCCTTTTGTGGATGATATTTTGTTGTTTAGCAATGATTCATAATTGAATTGATTAAGGGTAAGGAGATTTTAGGCTTATTGTGTCACCAAATGTATGGTGATCAATATAATAAGTCCAATCTTTCTTAGTAGAATTTACATGGAACAACATAATTGGATTTTTGTGAGAGATGGGTTCTTATGAACCACCATTCATGAAACATGGGTCAATGAGTTTTGACTCATAAAATTACAAGGTTGAATCTTGATAGCAATATTATCATAATTTGACACGTGGAAATTACTTCCTTGGCTTCCCTAAGCCTTGCAGGTGATATCTATCTTGTGCCTTGCATTTTTGAGCATCCTAAGATTTCTCACAATCCCCTATCTATCTATTACATCTCTATTTCGTGATTTAGGTTCTCCTTGAGTGGGGTTTGCTTTTATCACTCTTGCATTCATTTTATTTCTCTCTATCTATCTAGCTGTTCGTGGAGGTGATGCACAACACTTATTTGCAAGACCTTCAACAAGTGGAGGTGATGCTTTTATCATTCTTGCATTCATTTTATTTCTCTCTATCTATTAACCATTCATAAAGAGGTATTTTCCACAAAATGTCAAATTATGATATTGCTATCAAGATTCAACCATGTAGTTTTACAAGTCACTCATTGACCCATTTTTCATGAGTAGTTGTTCACAAGAACCCATCTCACAAGAATCCAATTATGTTGTTCTATCTAAATTCTACTAAGAAAGATTGGGCTCATTATATTGATCACCGTACCTTTGGTGACAAAAATAAAGCCTAAATCTCCTTACCTTTAATCAATTCAATTATGAACCATCATTGAACAGCAAAATATCATCCACAAAAAGGAGATGTGTAAGGGTGGTGGAGCACACAATCAATATGCCTTTTGGAGCACACAATCAATATACCACTAATTGAACCATTTCATTTAACATTCATTAGAAAAAAGAGGGGATAGTGGACAACTCCCTCAATAGAACATTATGCAATTCTTTATATTTAACAATGTGTACAACATAAATAAACGAGACATTTCTATAACTTTTATAATTTTAAGCACAATATATTTTTGAAGGTAATAAATAAATGTTCCTTACAAATTACAAATTCTTATATTTTGACTAAATATACATATTTTTCAAGTAGTCATTTATATAATCTTATTTTATTCTCTTTATTAAACATTTAAGATGTCCCATTATTAAACTTTATTAATCTTTACAATACTCTCAAGCCTTTATAATTTGAAAAAAATTTAAGAATAATATCTAAATATACTATAAAATAATTATACAGACATAAATGTTCGTGACAGATATTTATAGCTCTCAACTAAACACCATACATGTACATTAATTATATAATGTTTCACAGACAGATTTACATAAAAATTAATGTCTCTATTTAATACCACCATAAAACACTGCTACAGTACTATTTATTATTTAAAACAGAAAAGTCCTTTTCATGGCTTGATAAAATAAATGGTAGCCAGACAACCTACCTTAGGAAAAGCCAATCCGGACTCGTAAATAAGCGTGCGAGTGTAAAACAATGCATTATATTCCCTCCGGTGGATTCCTAAGAGACCAAAAACCTCTTAAAATATCCTTAAATTTCAAGATTGCTTACTTATTTTAGGACTATATCGTGAAAAATAGTAACATGCTTCATGTTCGCAAGTCACATGAAAAACGTATCTTACTCAACAAATGTCGTTTCCTCTCGTCACTCGAAGATTATATCTACCTTTTCAACCATCTACTTAAATATATATTATTTTCTTGCGAATAAGCGCTTAATTAAACATGTTTTCTTTAATACGAATGTATGTCGACATATATTCATTTATCGAAAAATCCCCATTAAAATAATTTCTATGCTCATGAACAGATAAATATTCACACATGTAATTCGAGGCTTTGTATATCATAATAACTTGATTATTTCATTGCAAATAACTCTTGACATTTGCTTATTTAGAAAAGACTTAGATACTTTGATCTATGCGTTGAAGACGCTCCACATTGTCTATTAGCTAGTAGTCTCAATGTTTCCCATTTCACAAGGGGATCCACAAAACATATAAGTTAACCTGCAACAGAAAAAAAAAATGTCCAATCAGTTTGGATTTAGTCAATAAATTGAATGTCACATATAAAATTTTAATCTTAAAATTTCTGGGCACATTTTATGATAGATATGTCGCAATAATGGGATTGGGTTAGAAAAGAGGATAAATATCATTAACATAATTGAATGGTCACTGATTATGATGGATCTATGGTCTTAATGAGATTGAGTTAGAAAAGAAAATGAAAGTCATTAACATAGTTGGTTTTTCTTCATTCTATGTAGTATTGAGAAGATTGCTTATGATTTGCATTGATGTTTTGGATCACAATCCTTTACCCAATGATAAATTAAGAAATGTGATTCAAATATTTATATACAATCGTATACAACTGATTTCAAAAACAATTTCTTAAATACTAATAACATTTCACAAAAATAAAAAACTGACTGTAACTTATGGATCGAAAAGCTTTACTACTAAGAAGTAAAGAAAATTTAAAAAATCTTGAAAGAGCCCAAAACTATAATAAATCTTTAAATAGAGCTAAAATCAAGAAAACAATGCCCACATATAGATCCAAATGGTGCAAGCTAGCTACCTTAAAAATGGCGACTAGAAACAATGAACTTTTCATTGTGAGTACTTAATAATAAGGCAACAAGCATTGAGATGCAGAGCTAAGAATCGATGCCAATGTTAGAGGAAAGCGAGAAACCATAGAGCATATCGATGGAGATCTATTAGGCATTATAAATGTTAGTAATAAGAAGACAAAGCTGAAAATTACCTCAGAACAGCAGCTACCAGGCTTTATATGGCAGCACCAGAGTTGCCTAATAAGGGGGAGGAGGAGACTTGTAGGCGTAGTGATGGGGAGGTGGGTATACGGGGGACTTAGCGTGAGGAGGTGGGTAAATAGGCGTAGGTTTAGGTGGTGAGGGAGTGACAACAGGAGGGTGAGGGGGCTTCACAACAACCTTTGGTGGAGGTGGGGATTTGTACTTGTATGGCGGGGAGACTGGTGGCTTCACAAGAGGAGGCTTGGGTGGAGACTTTTTGGGTGGAGTATAAACTGGTGTAGGAGGGTGTGATGGTTTGGGGGGTGAGTAAGCTGGTGGGGACTTCTTGGGAGGGGGATATGTTGGAGCGGGCTTGGGAGGAGAAACCTTTACAACTGGTGGTGGTGGGGATTTGTAAGGGTAATGGGGAGGAGTAACTGGCTTGGGAGGTGGCTTCACGACGGGAGGCTTTGGTGGTGGTTTAACGACGGGGGGCTTGGGTGGTGGCTTAACGACGGGGGGCTTGGGTGGTGGCTTCACAGGTGGCTTAGGGATAGGGGATGGTATGTGAACGGGTGGAGGAGGAGACTTGTACTGGTATGGCTTTGGGGGACTTGTGTGGTAAGTAGCATTTGATGGTATTGCAGTGAGAATGGAGCCTGCGATCAGAACAAGCAAGAGATTACAGCTTAAACCCATCCTGCCCATCTCTGACCCACAGGAGGCGTAGCTCGGTCTGATAAGTAAATTGAAATGAGACTGTATTTATAGGCAAATGCAGAAGTTTCGTGATAAGATGCGCGGTATTTGGTAGCGTGTGAAGTGGGCCGCGCTCTGTGATGGCATGTGGGATTTTGTTGTTTTGCCTTTTTAATAAGAATATGTAATGGTTTGCCATAAAGCCTGATCCAGTGGAGTAAGTGATCCAGGCTGTTAATGTAGACAGTTACTGTACAGGGATTACTTAAGTAAATTAGATAGGTTCATTAGGGTGAGTATCGATGTTTTGCTTATCTCGATCTCTGAACGTACTCTCAAGACTGTGTCGGTGAATGGCATTACTCTCGTCCACAAAAATTCAAATTTATTCTTAGAGTCAAAATTGGCAGGCATTCATGGTTACGGACTTCCCTCCCAATTAACCATATCAATTTTTATTTTATTTTTATTTTAAAACGCGTCTTACCTCCAGCTTATATCCAATAGCCAAAAAAGTTAAATTGTCTCGAGAATTTACAGTTCTGAAAGCCCCTTGGGTTGGTTGTAAAATTTATACACATGCTCTCCGCGTGGGTTAACAGTGAAAGAATAGGATGGTGAAAGGAATAATAATAATTTGGATGGTGAACATTGTTTTTATATTTTATGAAGAAATATAAAAATAAAATTTAAATCAATTGAATTTTGATTATATATATTTGTAGCGTCATAAATTGTCATCCTTGATAATTTCACACTAGATTTTGCTCCTTCCTATGTGTTTGGACTTAATTGTGTCCTTAATTTCTTAAATTGTGAATTTCATAGCCTTTTTTAAACATTTATTAAAAAAGCCAATGTGAAAAACCAAATTAGGCATTTAATATTTTGCCCGTGACTTATCAAATCCTGAAAAGATGGGTCTGGACAAGGGTGCCCTAGGTGCCCCTGTCCTCTTAATTTTTCCCCAAATTTAAATATGTTGGAGTTGGTAATTTATTATTTGAATTTCAAATCCTACATATTGACTATCGAGATTTAATTTGCAGGAAATTAGAAGAATTGCATATAAATACATAGTGTTTTCACCATTTTAATCCTAAGAGGAATTTTTTGAGCAAATTGAAGATCCTAAAAGTAGTCAAGGATAATCAAAAGCAAAATTATCGAGATTATTGTAACACTTCATCATTCAAGCTTCAATTCATATGTTATGTGAGTCTATGTTCATGTTTACATGCATTTTGTTTATGTACTAACACTTGTAGATGATCAAGCCAAATTGTAATCAAGCCTTGAGGAGATGTGTATGACTTCAATCCTTCAAGAAAATCATATTTGAGTGGTGAGTTGCAATCCATTGTTGATTTATTACTCTATTTATCATTTATCATATATCCATCAAAAGGATAAGCTCTCTTTCATCAATTTTGCCATTGTGGAGGTAGAAATACCAACTCGGGGTTTGACCAAGGCAAGCCCCTATAGGGAACAAACCTTTCTCTCTCTTTAAATGTGTAGGTTACAAATCTAAAGAAGATTGGAGGAAGATTGAAGACTATTTGATCATTAATGCATTCAAACACTACAATTTGACAAGATACAAAAACTTGATTAACAAGTGAAGTTTTGACAACAATATCTGGAAGGAAGAAGCCATAGACTGAGAGCTACAAGAATGATTTTTTAGATCTGAGAAAAGGTAACTCAAACAAGGGCACCCTAAGCAGCCTTGTCCAGCAAAATCAAGCTCAAATTCATAGGTCAAGTACCTTTGTTTCTACTTTTTGCTTTCTTTGACCCCAAATTTATTTGTCAGTTTCTAGTTTTCCATAACTCATGACAAAACATTGCATTTTCATAGTTAACTAGTTGCATCACTACATTTCATTAAAAATACATTTCAAACCCCCGAAATAATTAAGATCCAAGGTTGATTGACTCGCCTTTTAGGTTGCAAGTTAGTCTCATACCCTTGTTGATTTGAATTCTATTGTTTTGTAGGCGAAAAATAGTTAATCCTAGTTAGATCTAAGATCACTTTTCCTCTGAAACATTTTGGTGAACCTGACATTTTGAACATTAATTAGACCTTTTGATATTTATTTAATATTTTTCAAATCTAAAATATTAAGCAAATATTGTTAAAAATTCAAAAATCATATGCTTTTGTTTACAAAAAAAGTGTATTTGCATTTGAAAGAAAAAGTGTCATTCCATTTGATTTCTTGAAAATTATCAGATCTGTAGGAGAATTTCATGAATTTTGTAAATCATTGCATAATTGGGATAAATTATCTTTCATTTTTATAAAATTTAAAAACCCTAGTCTATTACAATACATTGGAATTTCAAAATTCATCAAAACAACAACAAATTCAGTTTTAGATTTGAATAAAAAACCTTTTAGAAATGAATTACTTGTTCTTAGTGCCTAAGGACTTGAAATTTTAGACAACTTTCAAGCCAAACTAGGGCACCCTAGGCACCCTTTTCTAGCTAAATTTGCCTCAAATTTTAGGTGCAGTCTGATATATGTTGCCTTTTTGCAAATCTAGACTCAGATTTCTAGATCTGTGGTTGTAATAGGTCTATAGGTCTATTTATGTTCCTAATTAGTATTAACAAGTGTAAACATAATTTGAAATGGGAAATTAATGACTTTAATATAGGAAAAAGTATAACAATTTGATCATGTCAAATCTCTTTCTACAAGTACATTACATACCTACCAAGCATTTTAGTTGTGATAAATTTGATATGTTAGATGATGCCCTTGAGGACTTCATCTCACCTAGATGACCCACTAAAGGTTCTACCATCACAACACGCCAAAGAACAATAAATGTAATTACACCTCATGACAATCATGACAATCATATTGGCTCTTCTCCTGATATCTCACTTACTTGTGAAGAAGATATCTTTGTGTAAGAGGATCCAATCATTGAGAATCATGATAATCATGTTTGTTTCTCTCCCTCAACCTCTCCTACTTGGGAATATATTATGGCACAAGAGGATAAAATTATTGATACATTTCTTTCAAAAGACAATAAGATAGATTGCATGGATGAAGATGTTAAGTAAACATTAGCTCCCCTATTGATAGAAGATCATCAATAAATAATTAACTCAATTGAAGTTATGAACGCACGATTAACTATTAGATCTCCTTTAATTATGTTAGAAACCAAGATCAGATTTGCAAACCGAAAAGACCTTCCACAGAAGAGAAAATCAGAAAAAGCAGAGAGGTTGCAAAAGAATGTGCAACATAATATTATTTGAGAATTCAATAATTACATGATAATGATTTTCTTTATAAAAGCAAAGATATGCATAACCCTAATCTTATCTTGAGCAACAAGATAGCTCAAAAAGATAAGGATGACAACTAATTAACCTAGGAATTAAATAATTACCTAAGTAAACTTATGTAAATGTGTAATTAAATATTAATTACACCAACACCCCCCCATAAGTGCAACTTAGGGAGAAGCAAAATTATTATGCAAATATGAGTCCCGGCAACAAGGCCTAATCAAGTACTCATGTACAAATGCAAAGATGAGGTAGAGAAGGAAAGCCCAGTGGGACAAAACCCCCCTACAATGAGATGACTGCTACAAGAAGCACTAGAAGAAGACTGTGGAGTAACACTGGAACTACAATCTGACAAGCAAGGAAAGATACTTCTGTCTACAACTGAAACCAAAACTGGAATCATGATAATGTGATAGCAAACCTGATGCCAAGAAACACTTGAAAACTCACAAACTGGAACAACCCTGGAATCTGTGAAGCAACAGAAGATGAAATGATGACAGAATCTAGAAGCCATGTATCTCGATGCTGATGCCAAATTGTGACTGAAACTCTTTCATGGGAAGGAGTACCAAAAATAGACTCTGGAACATTAACCATAAAACCATGGCCCTCAAACTAAGAAGAATCTGAACCAATGCAGATCAAGAAACATAATCTCTCAACTGAAGTGTGAACCGATGAATCCGATATGTGTCAAGATATAGCAAAAAAGTGTGGCCAAAAGAAACTAGGAAACCAGATAACCCATATGAGTTGCCAACAAATCAAGATGAATAGGAGATCAAAGTGAAAACTACACTTTAATCAGATTTATCATGCAAGAAACCCCTATGAATGGAACTTTATCTTAGTTCATTTATTACAATAACCCAACGATTGTAAAAGGAGAGAATCTTAAATGTGCATAAACAGAAAATAACATGATGTGGTACTGAAATGAAGTGCAAATGTTCAAGTTTCACCTTTCCAACTACCAAAACATCCAAGTAATATCCAAAACACCCATCGAGAAAAATCTGGAATAATGAAAAACTTGGGTCAGATACAAAAAAAAGTGCATGGACAGCAAGATAGAGCTCCTCAATACCTTTCCAACACCTCAAAGAAGACGAAAAACGGAGATCGTGGCAAAAGTTTTTGAGCTCGAAAGTCCAAAATAAACATTTGACTTCAAACAGCAATAAATGCAGATAAACAAAAAAAAATTGAAAAATAAATTGCACCACAGGAAAGTCTTGGAACCAGCTTTCTGGTGATATCTCGTTTTCCCGATTTCGATACCGTATGCCCAAGTTATGACCAGAAGAAAAAAATGCTCCTTTAGGAAAAATTAGGGCTAGGAGGGGCAAAGAGGGGCCATACGGCCGATGACGTCAGCACTTCGAGGAAAAAACTTTGACGGCCATCTAGCCGTCACGGCAAAAAAATTGCCCCCTGCAAGAAATTTGATGGCCGTCGGGAAAAAACCTGATGCTTGGAATATTCCATAAGAATCTAGGGAGGGAATATTCCCTCGGTACTGGTGGCGTCGATGAGGGTTAGGAGCCTGCCGTTGTTTTGTGAAGCTGCCAGAATGATGGAGTCGGCTGCCGAATTTGTTTTCAGTTGCTGGAATTCCTTTTGCCGCCGGTAGTCCGGAGGTTTACAGCCGGTGAGGAGATTGCTGGCGGTGGCGGCTTTGAATGCGCCGCAGAGGAGTACAGGGCGGGTATAGCCTGCCTGGCATGCGTACCACACTACGCAGGCAGCAAGTACTACTTTGATTTTAATATCGTTTAAAAAAACAAAAACCTTTTTGAATTAATTTTTTTTTAATTTTTCATTTTGAAAAAAAACTAATGTATTTTTTTTTTATATTACAAGAAAAATATTTTTTTAAAAACCTGAATATTTTTTTCGAGAATCGTGCACAGGGGTTGTACGGCTTCTGGTATAAAAAAAATTTGCCTCAGAAGCTCCCAACGCCGAAATAGGGCATGTTATATGTCATTTTTTTCCTCTCGGATGCTCTGGATCTGATGGCGAGGTCCGATCTGCCTGAAAATGCACCAAAAGTGTCACAACTCCCAAATCTGACAAATCTTCAAACCCTCATAACTCTGGCATAAAATGTCAGATTCAGGCGAAACAAAAGTCGATCTTGACTTTTTCGACAGCCCTGAACTCGAATATGAGCTCAGATTTCCTCCAACGTGCTCCAAAAGTAACCATGCAAGAGCACCCAAATAGAAAGACAAACTCAAGGTATGAAACCCTTGAGGAATCCCGAATGAACTCTGTAATGAATCTCTCCAAAAATCTGAGAAGGGGCTACAAATCAAGGCTCTAATACCATGTTAGAAACCAAGATCATATTTGCAAACCGTAAAGACCTTCCATAGAAGAGAAAACCAGAAAAAGCAGAGAGGTTGCAAAAGAATGTGCAACATAATATTATTCGAGAATTCAATAATTACATGATAATGATTTGCTTTATAAAAGCAAAGATATCCATAACTCTAATCTTATCTTGAGCAACAACATAGCTCAAAAAGATAAGAATGACAACTAATTAACCTAGGAATTAAAAAATTACCTAAGTAAACTTATGTAAATGTGTAATTAAATATTAATTATACCAACAAATTATTAGACCTCCTAAAATTCCTTTAATTATTGGACCTCCTAAATCACCTCTCATTATGGGACCTCCTAAACCTCCTAGCCATGTCCTAAACTTTACAAAACAACTTGCTAATAATCATGTGTTGAAGCAACCAAGTTACCACACATTTGCTCACACATATAACACTAGAATCATTAAGCAAGAAAAAAAAAACACCAACATCCATCCCATTACTCCAGCCATATCTTCCCCCTCACTTAATATTCCTTAGTGTAGTGATAAATAATATGATCTTGTTGAGAAACTTCGTAATACTCCACCCAATATTTCTCTTTGGGACTTTATTCAAGTTCATCACCTACATACCATAGGATGTAGCCTTAAAGAGGCTTTGTAGAAGATTGATGGTTCAACTTCTATTAAATTAAATGATGTAGCCACCTTGTTTGATTGTATGAAAGTGATAAAGTTGGATATTACATTCCCTCAACATGAATTACCCTCACTTGAGATTCAAAATAAGCATGAAGATTTGATGATAAAGGTGGTCATTAATAAAACTAAGGTTAGGCATACCCTCATAAACGATGGATTAGGTCTTAGTGTTTATAGCATTGATCTTCTAGATGAAATTGGTGTGGACAAGAATCTTATATAACCTAATGATGTTAATATTTATGGCTTTGATAATTGTTTAGGTGGAAAATAGGGTTTACCAAAATTGAAATGATAGACCGCTAATTCTCATCCTAAAACATGTGATTTTTGTGTATGATATGATGCAAATAGTAATAAAAATTTGATCTAAATTATTATAGCAACTATGAGGGAAGTTTTGAGAGGCTAGAATGATGTATGCCTTGCTACAAGAAGGTTACTTTTAGGTCACAAAGGACTCATTCACCTTTACCGGCAAATGGGTCCTTGTTACAGTTTCTAAAACTAAGATTTGGGTTATGTTCCTTGATGTCTACACTCTCAGATCCTCGGTGATCAACTCCTGAAAGCCTGCAACAAATTTTTTCCTTCTTTCCGTGTTCTTGCAATATGAATGACAATTTTTCAACTTGACAACTTTGACGTTTTTGCTTCAAACTTGTTCTCCACTTGATCTTCAACCTATAAATTTTCAAACACACATTCAAGAAGAGAAAAACTTGTTGATTGTTAGTGAATAGGGGTTTACCTAGAAGTCAAACCCTATTTAGGTAATTAAACCAAATGATGAAACAATGAAATAAGGACATGAAATATGAAACTTGAAATGATGATACCTTGGAAGTTGTCTTGGAATGTAAATCTACAAACTAACATGAAGTGGCCATGAAGAATGTAGATCTTGATCTCAACTTAGATGTGAAATAATTCTTGCAAATATATCTTCAATGCTACATGACACAATCTTAGCTCAACAACATACTTTAATGCACTATGCTTTTGACATGATAAAATGATCTTGAATTGTTGCAATAAACTTCACTAATATGCCTTTGAATGCCTTTGAAATGCTCTTGTGAACTATATAATTCTCTTGTGAAAGTGCTCTTTATTGCTTATGAAGTTCTAGGATCGCTTCCTTGAAAATTCTTACATTGCTTAGATGAAACTATGTGAATTAACCTTATATTTATATTAAATCGAAGAATTAACCTCAAAATTCAAATGAACCAAGTTGACATCAAATCTAGAATTGAAAATCATTAAAATCCCACCATAATTAAATTCAAAAGGGGTGTCCTATGCATGAGGAGGGCCTATTCGCCACTAAAGGTGAATGGGTCCTAGCACAACTTTCTAGGACCATGCTTCAGGGGAATGAAATAACATCAAAAACCCATTTCAAAAATGCCAAGAAAGCGGTGCCCTATGTGGAGAGGATCCATTCGCCACTAAAGGTGAATTAGTCCTAGCACCATTTTCTATGACCTCACATTTTCAAAATTAAATTTCATGCAATATCATTATTGGTGTCAGGATAGATCCTTCAAAAAGTGTAATTAAGAGGGCTTAAACTTGAATTAAATGAGTCATTTAAGCTCAATTAACCACAGTTAATTAATGAAACCCTAGATAAATGTGAAAGTGTAATACAACACTTTACAACACCCAAAATAAGGTACAATTTAAGTGCATTTTGTTAAAAGAGCCTTGGATTCAATGCAAATGTGTACAATACATTAAACACTAAATCAAGGCAATATTAGGTTAATTTTATATCACTTATTCCCAAATTAAGTGTGAAAAAGGGGTACTTTTTTCTACACTACATTTTTCCCCACTTGAGTGGGAGTTTTCCCCCATGACAAACAGACACTAAAGTATCCATTCAAGACACTTAAGTATGCAAGAAAAATGAAGAAAAACAAAGGATCAAGCACAACCAATCCAACACCATGTGAAAAGGGGTTGTTTTTCTGTAACATGCTTTGCTCACTCTGGGGTAGTGGAACCTCAGTTTGTCCACTAGGTGAGTTATCCCAATCATGTGTGCTCACTCTAGGGTAGTGGAACCTCAGTCTATCCACTAGGTGAGTTATCCCAGCATGTGTTGTCACTCTGGGGTAGTGGAACCTTAGTCTGTCCACTAGGTGAGTTTTCCCAATGAGGTGGCCAACCATACCGAAGTTATCCTCCTGAAAACTTTTATAAGGCATCACAATGTTTAATGCTTTTTGTATGCTTTTGAATGTCATGTTTATAATTTTTTGTTAAAGGGGATTTTTCTTTGTTCATGTAAGGTATTCTTCTTAGGGAACATCATACCTAATGTCTCCAAGAGAGGACAAGTCAAGAATATCAAATTGCCACTTATGGGATGCCTCTCGCTTCACATCATGCCACTAAGGGAAATCACATGCTTAGAAATATTGCATTCTTGGAGGAAATCAAACCCAATGACACCGCCAATAAAATGACACATCACAAGGAAAAAGGAAAATCATGCCATGAAATATGCCATTCAAAGATGTCATTGATGTCTGCCCCCACTTTAAAGCAATTGCTAACACCATTACTGTGAGAAATTGCTTTAAAGGAGACAATGTTTTATCCTAAGACATGATATATTTCCTTGAAAAACCCTATGCCAAGTCATATGTTTCTAAAATAAAGCTACGCCATGAATTCTGAAGGAAGAGTTGCCCCCAAAAATACACAAGAGATATATGGATTTGGGGTCAGTATGTCTTTGCTACATTGTTGTTTTAAGGGCTCGAAACTTCCATCATTCCCCAAATACTCATAGAACTAGAAGAATGATACAAAGAGAGAAAAAAAAAAAAGCCTTTCGATTCAACATAGAAGAGTCATAAATGTCTCAACACCTTGCATCATCCCCAAAAGGAAAACATAAGAAAAATGAGAGGATAAAGGGAAATCTTTTGGGTCAACATGGAAGAGACCTAAATGTCTCAATGCCTTGTGTCATCCCCAAAAGGAAAACACGAAACAAATGAAAGGATAAAGGGAAAGATTTTGGGTCAACATTGAAGAGACCTAAATGTCTCGATGCCTTGCATCATCCCCAAAAGGAAAACACAAGACAAATGCTTACGACATAGAGAAGAATGTAGGTAAATATAGAGGAATGCACAAAAAGAGAGATATATACATAAAATGAAACATCATGGGGGATCACATTATACACATGCAATCACATAAACAAACATGAAAAATAAAAAGACTAGTAAGGCACATGCGAGTCAACCTAGAGCAGGTCGTCCACGTCCCAATCTCGGCCTACATAAACAAAAGGTGGAAAACTAGCCAAAGGGACAAGAGCAAGTGCCAAACTAGGGGAAGTACCAGGTTCAACACTCTTTCTAGGAGACTTTTCATTCAAGCTCATAGAAGAAGAAAACATTGTATTCAACTCCTCATGCACTTGTTCATCAATCTTTGCAATATCAATGTCATCATCTACATTAATCACAATGGGAGGTCTAATGACAATTTCCATCGAAGGTTCTTGTTTATGTTGTGTTGAGGGTATAGAGTCATCATGCATTGCTTCAGGTAAGTTTATATTTTGACCTTCTATGTTGTTTTTGTCTTCCTTTGTTTATAACATACGAGCAATAGCACAACGTCTATGCCTACACTCTCTAGCACTTCGATTCTATTTCAATTTATTGTCAATTTTTGTTTGTGTAAGAGTGGGTTTATCAATCATAGGTTCCTTCTCTTCCTTGGGAGGAATAGATGAAAAAATAGAAGGTTTTTCAATCGCTTTCTCTTTAACTTTGTAAATTTGTTTGATTTTAGGAGGGACAACAGGATTGTTTTCATTATCTCGTGGTCTCTTGTAGGAAATGGTAGGAGGTTAAGTTGTTCTTGGATGTGTGGAAGAAATTTTGGTTCAATCACTGTTTTGTCAAGGATAGGTGGTTCAATTATAGGTTGAGGCATGTTTCAAAGGGATAATTTTGTTATTTTCTTTACCTTGAAATTTTGATATGATTTGAAAAAGAAGTCCTCACGAGGCTTAATAGGTTCCATAGACTCGGGCCAAAATAAATCTAATGAAAATTTCCCTCAAGAAGAAGTAGGGTTAAGCCCACTATGATGCACAATAAAGATATCATTTCCAAATGGAAGCTTTAAACATCTATGCACAACTAAAGGGACGACATTCATGGAGCGAAGCCATGGATACCCTAACTTCACATGAAATTGGTCTGATTGTAGGATGATGGTGAATGATACATTTAATGTTTTTGGTCCAATTTTTAAAGGGATGTCTATCAAGCCCATCATAGGACAAGCAATACCATTATGCATCTTGATCCATGCTTCTGGTCTATCATATCAATCTTAATATAGTTCATGCACAAATAGAAATTTTTCAATGATCACATTCTCTCCACATATGGGATCAATTAATATCCCATTAGTGGGCTTATCATTGATTCAGCTTGCTATGTAAAGAGGATCAGTAGGTGCATGTTTAAGTATGTCATTTTGTGAGAAACCAATATCAAGAGGCTTTTTAGTTGAGCCCTTATGAGTTCTAGCTTCAATAAATCCTACCATTTTAATCAGTTTTTCTTCATTGATATCTCTTATGTTCTCATCATCTGTGTCGACGTTCATCACATCATTCTTTGTTTCACTAGCTTTGACAAATGAAATAGTGTGCTTAGGCATGTGAATGGTAAAGATTTCTAAGTTTTGGTTAGGAGGAGCTACAGACTTATTACCCTGATCATTCACACCTCCAATTTGTAAATGATTAGAATCAATTAGGTCTTACACAAGATGTTTAAGACACTTACAATATTTTGTACCATGTCCATTTTGTTGATGATAATGGCAATAAGATTTTCCTTGAAAGCCTTTGGGAAATGGTATATTAGGATCACGCTCTTTAACAAGAGGTAACATAAGAATGTTCTTTTCCATAAGTTGCAACATGATATTATGAAGGGTATCGAGTAAAGGAGTGAACTCTCTATCCCTATCCCCAAAATAATTTTTCATTTTATAGCAGCCACTTGATTATTATTTTGTTGACTTGTTTGATAGGAATTTAGTTGTAAAAATCCCTTATTTTGCTTCTTGAAAGGTTGATAATTGTTTTGAGTTGTGGATTCGTGCTTTCCAAGATGACTAGGGGTATTTTTCACATCATGGCCACAAGTCAGATTTTGATAATCGCAAAGGGTTGTACATAATTGTGTAAAGGATGAAAATCTCAACATTTCAAGTTTTCTTTGGAGTTTTTTGTAAGTTGGCAATAAACATTCATTGAAGCTTAGTGTCGAGAATCTTAATGTTTACTTGTGAATAAAGTGTGGTATCTTGCTCTGAAATCTCACTTTCTCATCATCTTTTTGTTTGCATGTCATTAAATTAGCTAGGGTTATCTTAGGACCCATGTGAATATGGAAGTGGTTCTAAAAGGCATCAACTAGTTCATTAAATGAACCAATTGAATTATTCGGTAAAGAAGAGAACCAATCTAAAGTAGTATCTTCAGGTTCCCATAGGTATAAGGCATCGCTACTTTAACAACTGCCACTTGATTTGGAACAAATTGGGTTGGTTGTAGTTGAGGTTGAGGAGGCGGATTAAACTGTAAAAAGCCTCTATTTGATTTGTGGAAGTTTTGTGTGTTATTCTAGTTTTGATTGTTGTGTTCAGGTTTTTCAGCTCGGTTATAGGTGGATTTTGAATCACAACTTGAAACCGAATTATGGTATTCACACAAGGTTGTGCATAAATGCATAAACGAAGGGAATTTCATCATTGTTAATTTATCCTGAAGGTGTGCGTGCAAGTTTTCAATAAACATCTTTATCAAATGTGCATTAGGAATCTTGACATCAATTTGAGCATACACAGATTGGTATCGTGAGATAAAATTCGTTACTTTTTTATCTGTGTTTTGTCTACATCGCATAAGGTTAGCCATTGTCTTTCTAGGTGTCATGTGAACTTGAAAGTGACTTATGAAAGCATCCACCAATTCATTGAATGAATGGATGGAATGATTGGGCAAGTTGGAAAACCATTCTAAAGCAGTGTCTACTATGGATCCCTTGTGGCATCAGGTACGTAAGATTTCTAAGGATAAGGGGCTACTACAGACATGATATGTAAGTGGAGTGGATTGACCTTGGCTAATGGTGGAAAGTTGATGTTGCATAGATGAAACGGTGGTAAGGAGTTGTGTAAGAATAGGATCGGGGTAGGTGGGTTGAGGTGGAAGGGAAAATGGTGATGGAGTATCGGTGATGTGAGGGGAAGTAAAAGGAATACTATGGGGTGTAAATGTGGTAGAAGGGACTTGTGATGCCACAAGAGAAGTAGGAATGCTAGTGGAAATCAGAAAAGAGGTAGTTGCATGATTAGCCTGATGCATAGTTGTATGGACTTGCAGATTGGTATAAGTTAGTATGAAAGCTATGGTTGAAAGGGGAAGAACTTGAGGCACTCCTTGGCTTATAGGAATGGTTGTGGATTGGGTATTAGAAGAGGCATGTTTATTGTAAATCTCGACAATTCTCTTCATCACTTGCAAGTCATCATCACTTTCAATCAAATGATGAAGATTGCCAATGGCAGGTATGGCAGTGGTGGAAATGTTTTCAAGTGACAAGTCTTGTTGTAAATGTGCAAAATCCTCATGAATATTAATGACCTTTTCTTGCGAGAGGGAGTTGTTTTGGTTGTCAACATTCATTGGATGAAAAAGTGAAGGCATATAAGTGGTATATTCAAGGCATAATGCACCATTGTCCATACTAGGAGTAGGAGCTCGTGAGATCCCAAGGTCCACAATGAAAGTGCTATCGTGGGAGGCCATGAGTCTAGAACTTCTTCTCACTAAATTATTATCAACGGGGCACCAAACACTCATGCAATTACCACAAAGGAGGGGTGAATGCAAATGTAAACTAATCTAAGAGTTTGAAATGCAAATAACAGAAATGCTACTAACTATAACTGAGTTCTAACTATAGAAAACAAAAATGTAGACAAATGCCAAAAAAATGCTAAAAATGTTGTTTAACAAATGCAGAGGACTGATTCACCCTGGGTGGCGAATGAGTCCTAGTATGATGTTTTTATGTTTTTTTTCAGAATTTTTAAGATGATTTTAATGCTCTATAGAATGCAATCAAAGATGCATAACGCAGGTTTTTACTTTTTTCAATGAAATGCAATGCAAAAATGAAATCTAAATGAACCTTTCACTAATGCAAGATAAAATGCAAAAACAAAACAATTTACTAATTGAATGTTAATGCAAATGTAAAATAGGATGCAATATGTAAATAAAATCATAAATGTAAAGTGCTCAAAAGTCGGGTTCACTAAAATGAACCGTTGATTTTTGGCTCCTATGGGCAACTCTTGCTCTTCTAGGGTTTTTCACCTAAAAGGAGAGAGATATGAGCAAACATGCTAATGGTTCATTCAAATAATGTTGTGTGATGTTTTCTAACCTAAATGAAGTTAACTAAATGCAATTGACTAATCTAAATGAATGAAAATGAATGTAAAAGTGAAATTTAAGCTATGCTTGAAAAAACACTGTGATATGCAAACAATGAAGTAAATGAAGAAAATATGCATAATAGAAAGGAATGAGTTAAATAAGAGTGCACCTGGGAAAAATATGATGAATCTAGAATGTTGTGGATGTTGGCTGAAATCACTAATTTTTCACAGTGGGACTAATTCGCCCAGGGTGGCCAATTAGTCCTCCTGGTGAAAAATTGTCAGAAGCAAGTTTCTATCTGTCAAGATCTTGAATCTGAAATTTTTTAGATTTTTAGTCCTAAGGTGGGACTCATTCACCACAAGTGGTGAATCAATCCTCTCCCAATTTTTTGAAAAATAAGGAGATAACTTTGCAACAACAGATCTAGAAATCACTGCTTATTAGGTTGTTGAAGTCAATTTTGCGAGAAATGGACATAAAACCTTCTCCAAGCTTGAAATAGACTTAAGTTGACTTGAAGCACCTAGTTGACTTGTAAACCAATCTTCAACATTAAAAAGCTTGTCAAATTTGCATATCTAGGTCTGCAAACAAACATGCAATGAGGAAAAATGGTTTAAGGTTAGTGAATAGGGGTTTGCCTTGGTCAAACCCTGCTTTTGGTAATCAAACCTTTAATAAAATAATGAAATGCAAAGTAATGATAAACTAACAACATGTAATTGCTATTAACTTACCAAACCCTTGATGATGTAAGTCTGAAGTAATGTCAATGGATGCTTCAAAGTGATTGAATAGTGCTTGAAAAGATGTAAAATGCTTGAATGCTTGAGTGAATAGGTGGATAAGTTAACTTGATGAATTGGGGGTTAGAATGAGATGAAAATCACTTACTTATACACACTTGCGCCTTAGTTACCCGTTCATATCTCATCATAGGCCAACATCAAGTGTTTTTGAATAAAATCCAAAAAGGAAATTTTAAAATATTTTGAATTTGGGGCCAAGGGGGACTCATTTGCCACCCATGGCGAATGGGTCCCACCTAGGACCTAAAAATGTGTGTCGAGAAATATGTTGTTTTTAATGTTGTTTGTTAGGATAATACTCAAAAATACACTTAATTAAGCATATGAGAACATAAAGAGGTCAAATAAAGCATAAAAAAGGATAAATAGTGAAGATGTGCCTAGAAAAGCGTGAAAGCTTGTTACAAGACTTTACAACACTTCAAAATAGGACTTGTTGATGAGTAAAAAGGTGATTTTTAGGTGAATTGTGATAAATAGAGTCTAGAAGAATGTAGAAATATCTTACAACACTTCACAACACCTTCACAAGATGTCGTTCTTTGAGTTTTACTACCTAAATAAGCATGTTCAAGCCATGCCACAACATAAAATTAGAGCAACATAGTTCCAACACCGTGAAACAAGACCTAAAAGGCCATGAAAATGACAAGGGGCCATTTTTCTATGACACAAATATGTCTAAGGATAGTGGATTAGATTTGATGTATTACGAAGGTTGACCGTTGTTGTTTTGTTGTAAGGTTGCAACTTGTTGTTGAAGGGATGTCATGGTTTGCAAAAGTGAGCTAAGGAAAGGATCATTGTGATTGTAAGATTAAGGGGAATAAGGGGAGTATTGTATGTATGTAGAGGGCTAGTGAATTTTAAGTTTGTAAAGGTCGATGGCTAAGGGGATATAGTATTCAAATGCACAGAAGTAGAAGGCATTCCTTTGGGAATGCCTAAGGAATTGTACATAGTGCTAATGGGTATGATTATTGTGGTTGGTTGAAAGATTATGGTTGGTTGAAAGGTTGTTGTAGGTTGAAGGGTTGTTATAGGTTGAAGGGTCATGGTAGGTTGAAATGTTGTTGTAGGTTGAAAGGTTTTTGTGGGTTGAGTACTAGTGTATGTAGGAATGGACATCAATATTGTAGAAGATGGAATTGGAATTCCATCATGGCTTTGAGTAGACCCCAAATCTTGAGTACAAGTGGTGATGGTAGGGATGGTGTTGTTAACATTAAGCACATTGGTTGTAGGAGGTGGAGTCATGGGAAATGAGGTATACAAACTATGAGCCATAGAGGGTTGATTATCAACACTATCAAAAAGAGAGCT
Organism: Sequoia sempervirens; assembly: GCA_007258455.2. Classification (NCBI taxonomy): domain Eukaryota; kingdom Viridiplantae; phylum Streptophyta; class Pinopsida; order Cupressales; family Cupressaceae; genus Sequoia; species Sequoia sempervirens. Next base: position 70,630 of record VDFB02032010.1, read on the forward strand.
AGAAAACACAAGATCCACATAAGTGAGATATCATGGGATGACATGAGACTCAAACTACGTCTTACAATAGTATTGCTAATAGGACACCAAGTTGTAAAGCTCATACAAGTTTTACAAACTTAGTGTGTAAACCCTAAATGGAAAGAGACAATGTAAAGACCTAGAATGAAATGCAATTTTTAGATTCTACACAATGTAATTTACTAATTACACAATGCAATAAATTGAAAATGAAATGTTGTAAATGCAATTTTTGAATTTTGACATTGCAATCAATGAAGCAAATTATGCTGGATTCACTAAATTTGATGAAACAACAAATCAAAAAACTGAAACAGGAAAAGTAACAACAGCAAACAAAAGCCTAAAACTAAGATTTCAATTTCCAAAAAGTTCAATTCGCTAGTAAGGATGAATGGGTCCTAGTTAAGTAATTTTGAAATGTTTTTGATGATTTCTAAGTGTTTTTCAATGATTTTTAGATGCTAGAAAGTTTAGGTCAAGCCCGATCAAGGAATCATTCACCAGTAAAGGTGAATGGGTCCTTGATTAGGTACTTTTAACTATTTTTGAATGATTTTCAAGCTTTCTACAATGTCTTTCAGTTCCAAGTCAGGCAGTACCTTTCAATTTCATTTTTTTTGGAAATGCAATGTGAAAATGTAATAAAATGGTGAATGCAAAGACCTAATTTGAAATGCAATGTTTTTTTTATTTTCAAATGGAAATGTATGAGATCTAAATGGTATGCAAATTGATTAATTTGTTTTTGCATTTTTAAGATTTAAGAAATGCAAAACATTGCAATTCTAAAACCCTGGATGAAATGCAAGTTTATATGCAAAGTAAGAAACCCTAGATGAGATCTAATTCAATGCAAATGAGATACAAATGAATACAAGATCTAACCTAGGATGCATTAAAAGACTTCCAAAATTAGAAAATTACAATATTCAATAGGTTGGGTTCACCAAAATGTTTAGGTGGAAAATGTTAGAATCCAAGATGAGACATGCAAACCAAAAAATACCTTCCACAAGAGAAAAATAGGAAGAGCAAGACCAATTTGCATGAAGATGTGCAAATGAATAATATTCAGGAACTGAGTAAATACAAGAGATGAATTGTTGTATAAAAGCAATGTATGCATAACCCTAAAAGGAAAGCCTAGTGTGCACACTTAATAATTAATAAATAATTAATTATTAATGTGCCTAAGTTTAGCTTAAGTAACTAAAGTGATAAGTGACTTAATTAATTAACCAATATGATTAGATTAATTAAGTGAAATAACTTATTACTCTAACACCCCCCCTTAAGATGAACTTAGGAAGTAGCTAAAACACTAAAGAAAAGATGCATGAAAGTAAAGATGGGTCCCAACAACAACGCTTGATCAAGTACCCATGTACAAATGAAATGAATGAGAAAGAGGAGAAAACCCAATGGGACAAAACCCCCCCTCAATGAGATGACCTGTTGTAAAGAAGCACTGGAAGAACACTAGTGGAGTAACTCTAGAATCCTGAATCTAGCAAGCAAGAAAAGATACCTCAGTTTACAAGAAACCATATGAGAGTCATTGAAGGACTCAAGTGGAATCATGATAATGCAACAGTAGACCCGATGCCACGGAACACTAGAAAACTCACAAACTGGAACAACCTTGGAATCTATGAAGCAACAGTAGATGAATAAATGATTCCCCCCACAAGAGGGAATGATATGATGAAAGAATCTAGAACTATGTGTATCTCGATGCTAATGCCAAACTGTGACTAAAACTGATCCATAAGAGAAAGTACCATGAAGATTTTGGAACATTAACCATAAAATGAATGGCCATCAAACTGAGATGTGACCCGATGTGAATCTGATGTGATTTAAGATCATTAACCATAGGCTCTCAATCTGAGATGTGAACCGATGTGAACCAAAATGTGTCAAGTTATGAGCAAGATGTGGCCAAAAGAAACTACATAATCTAGATACAACTCATACGAGTTGTCATCAATATGAAGATGAGATCAAAGTGCATGTAATGCAACTACACTCTAATCAAATTATTATGCAAGAAGCTCCCTTGGTGGAAGTTTATATAAGTTCATTTATTACAGTACCCCATGATTGTAAAAGGAGTACATGCAAAACATGCATAAATTAAAGAGAAAATGCAAACCTAGTGCATGAAAGCAAAAAAGAGTGCATGCACAAATCAATGTTCACATCTGCCTCCTAATTAAAATTGACCTCAAATTTGTGTAGAGGACTGAATCAGCTTTCTGATGTCATGAGAATGGTGAAAAATGGATAACCGAGTCAAAAGATATGCCCTCCAAAGTGAAAATTGTTTCATCTGGCTTCAAAGACCTATAGAAATAGATTGGAGCAAAATCTAGAAAAATGGATTGCACCTGACGAGGGTGCAACCTGAGACACATAAAATTAACACACCAAATATAGAAT
>VDFB02032011.1:0-16161 GCA_007258455.2 Sequoia sempervirens
AAAGATAGTGAATATGTTTAAAAAACTCTCTTGGAGATCCACAACTCAAAATGATGATCCGGTGAAGCATATAGATCAACTTTCTGATTAGATACCCTGTTCTTCATGTTTTCTACCAGTAACATACTATCTTCTATATTTCCTACTGATATAAGTAGATCCTGATCTACAGATCAAGATAATTACTTTAGTTTCCATCAATGACAACACTAGAAGCCATACAAAATTTCCTTGAACCATATGCCAACAAGTCTATCAAGATCCTCCTCATGATAGCAAGCCTCCTTTAGAATATTGAAGACTTCGTGATGATGGCATGGTGATCTTTGATTCCCATCCCAATCTGAATGCCCTTCTTCCTCTTGAATAATGCTCGTGCATGATACTAATGACAAGGATGATAGGATCACGTTAGCTACTCCTTCAACTAGAAAAATTGGGAAAATTTATGATCTCAAACATTTGCCACATGATAAAGCTATACAACTTCTCCTTCGACAAGGGCTTATAAAATTACCTCCTATCAAGCAAAGTAGACACAAAAAGATAACAAGCACAACCATATCCCATTGCCTATATCATAGAACTTTTGGACATCATACTAATAAGTGTAAGGTATTAAACAAAATTTTAGCAAACATCACCAACCCAAGTGACTCTTATAACTTTACAATTGAATAACACCAATATGCAGTTTGTTCTATGATCATGTAATAGTTGAAGAACATCATATTCTCACTATTACATGACCCCTTTCAATCACCTATCATGGCTCATTCTTTCCTTGCACTTAGTAGGGGCAAGAAGTTGTTAACCTTGTCCTAGTGATGCATTTTTCCTTGTCCCCTAGCTATTTTTTTCACCTTCTACTTATCCTAACTGAGATTGGGAGGTAGATGACTTGTTTGATGGTTGAATTTCCTTTGCATTACTAGTATCTTTCTTTTCTTTTGCATGTGTATGTGAGTATTGTGTTCCCCCGTAACGTGTCATTTCATGTTCACCTCTCTTTGTGACATTATTCTATTTGTACCTTCATTCTTCTATATGTTGTACATCCCTTTTGCTTTTTCCTTTTGCTTATGTTTTGTGTTTTCCTTTTAGGGATGACACAAAGTGTAGAGACGCCCTCTATCTCTTCCATGTTGACCAAAATAGTCTTTCTTTTTCCTTTTTCACTTTTGTTTTGTGTTTTTCCTTTCGGGGATGACAAAAAGTGTATGAACACCCTATGTCTCTTCCATGTTGACCCAAATGGTCTTTCTTTTCCTTTTTGCCTTTTTGTGTTTTCCTTTTGGGGATGGCCCTTAAGCACGTAGAGACACCCTATGTCTCTTCGTAATGCGACCAAATGGTTTTCTTTGTCCTTTTTCACTTCTATTTTCCTTTTGCGGGATGATGCAGAGCATTGAGACTACAATGTCTCTTTAATGTTGACCCAAAAGCTTTTTCCTTTTCTTCGCCTTTTCATTTTTTTTTTCACATGTGTTTTCCTTTTAGGATGATGCAAAGCATTGAGACATCTTGTATCTCTTCCATGTTGACTCAAAATGGATTTTTCTTTTTCTTTGTTTCCTCTCTTTGTGTCATTCTTCCAATTCTATGTATTGAGGGAATGATGGTGGTTACTCATCAAAACATTGCAGCAAAGAACATACTGACCCAAAATCCATAGATCCTTCATGTGTTTGTTGTGTTCCTTTTTGGGGGAAACCCCTTTCTATTTTGTTCCTTTTTCATTTGCATGACATAGCCTTACTAAGAAATGTATGACTTGGAATAGGGGCTTTCCAAGTTGGTTCTCATGTCTTGTTTCCTTTTGAATTTTTCATTTTCCACTTTAAAGAAATTGCTCATAGAATGGTGTGTAGAAATTCCTTTAAAGTGGGGGCATACATTGGCATTATTCATTTGCATTTTTCTTCTTGGTTCTTAGTGCAGTCTTGTTACTTTATATGATGTGTTTGTCACTTTTTGGACGACATTAGGTGTGATGTCTTTCATGAGCGTGATCTCTCTTAACATATTACATTCCTCTTAGTGGCCTAATGTGATGCACTACATCCCCTAAGTTGCAAATTTTCTATTCTTTGATTGGTTCTTTCTTCGAGACATTAGACACAATGTTCCCTATGTTAAAGACCTTGCATGAATTAAGCAAGACTCCTTCGAACATTTCTTCTGCATGTTGCATGTTGCATTTACATGGAAACCTTGCATAACACAACTTGCATGGATGTGGTGTCATCACATTTGTTCATGAGTTTTAAGCATACAAAGCTTTACTTGTCTCATGAAGCATGAAACAACATTGTCCTTTGTGGTGCCTTATTAAAGTTATCAAGAGGTATAACTTTGATATGGTTGAGTGGGAAAGCCCATTCCAAGGCATGAATTTTCCCCATAGCCACCTGCTTGTGTGTGAGTGCATACCAACCATGAGTTTATGTTTCTCACCTTTCAGGCCTTCTCACCCCGTGGACAAACAAAAGTTCCATGGCCCCAAAGTGAGTATACATGGGCTTTCTCACTTAGTAGACAACCATGATTTTCGTCACCACAAAGTGAGTATATTTTTTCCAAATAAACAACCGAGATCTAATCCACAATGAGTTGGATAGACGATCAAATCTTTCTCTTCTTTCCTTCATTCCTTTCAATCACTTTCATGTGTGTTCCTTTATGCGTATGATTGGTATTCAATGGGATCTTGATCTTGGAGTCTTGATCATCCCTCTTGATTGATGTTGTCTTATCTAATCGGGCACTAGTGCTTTCAGACCCCTCTTGATTGAGTGTTATGCTACTTTAGTGTGAGTTTGAAGCAAGTTCATCCTCTCACCAAAGTGGGGGCTAATTGTGGACACAAAAAAAGAAACCCTTTTACATTTTCTTGTTTTGTCCCTCCTTGTGCTTAACTATCTTGATTTTTCCTTGATTTAATGTTGCAATGTGGCCCACAAATTCACATTAGATCTTGAATCTTTATGAATTATTAAGAATTTATGATGTCTTGTAAATGTGTTGTGAACTGTTGTAAGACTTTTTCACACTTTTATGGACTCTTCTTATTATAATTCACTTACATACCCCCTCTTTATCACTTACCAAGTCTTATTTTAAAAGTATTGTAAATTCTTGTAACAAACTTTCATGCTTTTCTAGACTTTTCATCACCAAATATACCTTTCTTATGCTTTATTTGGCCCCTTTATACACTTACATGCCTTAATTAAGTGTATTTTTTAGTACAAACTTGGAAAACATCATTAAAGACAACTTAATTCCTGACACCCATTCGCATGCCTTGAGTGGGACCCATTCACCTAAGGTGGCGAATGAGACCCTGTAGGCACACAAATCAAAATAAACTTACATTACTAGTGGGTTTTTATTCCTAAAGACGTAAGTTTTCCCTATGATGTATTTTTGGAAAATTAGGGCATAAGTGTGTATAAATACATGATCTTCTATTTATTTCAATCCCCAATCAACATAGTTCATTCATGCATCTTAAGATTCAAAAATTCTAGCATTTTCATCACTCAATCAAGCAATTATCAAGCATCTTGGAGCAACCATTGACATATCTTTAGACTTCAACAACAAGGTTTTGGTGAGTTTATGACATTTTCATGTTATTTCTTCATCATTCCTTTCTTATTTCATTTCATTATCAAGGGTTTGATTACCAAAGTGGAGTTTGACCAAGGAAAACCCCTATACTCTAACCCTTAACCATTTTTCTCTATTTGCATATGTGTTTGCAAGTCTTGTTGGAAGATTTTTCAAGGAGAGAGGTGTTGAAAAGTGGTCAATAAGTCATCAAAGTCATCATAGTCAACATAACCCTAATTGGAGCTTGAAGAGCATTTTCAACCTATTTTTTGCATATTCATATTCGATAACCCGACAAGTAGAAAAGTACAGATCAAGACCCACAGAGTTGACCTTTGAATTTGTAGATTTTTGTAAGTGGAATGATTTTCCATTCATGGTGAATGAGTCCCATAGCCAGGCTGGAAAAATATTTTTCTAAAGTTCTGAGTTCCTAGCATCCCGAAACCTGTTTAGACAAATTTGACCAAAAATAGGACTGATTCACCATCTGTGGTGAATGAGTCCCAGTGGGAATCAACATTGAATTCTGTAGCATTCCAGAAGCTTCTCAGATCTACTTTTAGTTTCTAGGTGCACCCTATTTAGTTTTATTCAATTTTGTTTGCATTTTTTTTATGTTTCTAGTTCATGTTTGCATACAACACTATGTTTTCCAGCACTTTGCATTTTGTAGTTTACATTCAATAATTGATCTATTTCATTAGGTTTTTGCATTTAATTCATTTCATCTAAGCATATTGCACCAACATCACATCAAACTTTGAATGTAACATTACATTTTGGTCCCAAATCTTTAGTTATAGATGCAACTATATTTTTTTTAATTTCAACTAAAACTATTTGCATAGTTTGATAGACATTTTTCCTTGGTACAAATTCTCTAAATGTATAAGAATATATTCTAGGTTTAAAACTAATATAAATTGCTTATGCCTTTCTCCTTTTATCCAAATAAAAATTTACCTCATGGGGGTGTAGAGGATTATGCATACCAATGTTCAAGTCCACAAGAAGACCATGTGTATGTGATAATGTATTAAATGATGAAAAGAAATTTCAATTACACCTACAACAAAATATAACTCTTTTTTGGATCTTCATATAAGAACACTAGACATGTGGTATTAGAATTAATATATGAATCAAGTATAATTATATTGTGGGCCTAAATGGCTATGATGTATATTCTTTATAAATAATTATATCCATATAAAAAACTTAGAATTTTAAAAATCTATATCATATCAATTCAATTCTCTTGATCAACTTGAAATGCTATCATAATACTCATCAATGGGTGCAAGTTAACACTATACAATCATAGTCATTAATATAAGCCAAACAAACATATCACACTTTTTTAGGATAAAATTTTAAAATCCTATTTAAGCTATTAATATTAATGTAATGTGAAAATACATAAGATAGCCATATGAGCAATAGAATAAGTATTTCTAAGAGACCAAAAACTAGAGAAAATGTCGCATGTATCCATTTAAAGATATAGAGAGGCACAAATTGAGCATAAGCCTCAAGATGAAGAGTAAAGAGAAAAAAAAATAGAAATAACATATTTGAATAGGAGCTTGGGTGAAACTCTCACACAACATCAAGGGAGGTGTCAAAGTCCATTATCCACTAGAAATCAGAAATTTTCTCTAGGTTGTTAACTTTCTTTAGGAAAACACATCCCATGCACGAAAATAAACATATCACATTAATTTAAAGGATTAAAACAATAAAAGTACATAGTTATGATAATTATGAAGGAAAATAATATTGACATCTACTATTTATAGTACATTTTTGTACTTTTTTTGTGCGTAAATTGTGAATTGTATTAAAGGTCAAATTCAAATAATACAATGCTAGTTTTGCAAAATATTATAGGCCTGGATCAAGCCCAAAACACCCGGCGACCATGAGAGGAACCCGCAAAGATGATACAAAGTATCTCCTAGACCCGGTCATGCCCAAAGATTCAGTCAGGTAAGCACCAGGGCAGACCCCACGATTAGATGCTGACTCCTAAGACTCCCAGCCAATAGAGGCAAGGTCCGATGCTAGTGTTCCTGAAACATTTAGTCTTCTATGGGGAAACTAAAAACAGTGCTCTTAAGCCCATCCGCGCCATCATTTGCCAGCTTTTCTGCTTCACCATTCGCTTCCTTGAAGGTATGTCTGATCTCAAAACAAGAAAAGACATGGAGTACCTTGAGTTCCTCGTCCAGCAGTGGTTGAAGCTTCCAATTTTGGAGTTTCCCTGTTTTGATTGCTTGCACTAACACCATTGAGTCGCCTTCCACTACTATCCTTGGCAAGCTCAGCTCCTTGCAGAGGTAGAGGCCCCATAACAGACCTTGCATCTCTGCCACCGTGTTTGTGCCTTCTGGCAATGGGATGGAACGGGTTGCCTGCGTTTGACCTTGAGAGTCTCTGATGATGCATCCAGCCCCAGAGATACCTGGGTTGCCTCTTGATGCTCCATCGAAATTCATTTTGAACCAGCCTTCTTGGGGTGGCTGCCACACCGCATCAGTACGGTTTGATGACTTCTTCTCCTGCCTCACTTGTCCTGGCTTGGGAACTTTCAAACCATGCCATCCTTTCCTCATTTGGGCATCCCAATCTGTGAATTGGATGTCTTCACCCGTTCTTAACATTACTCTGCTGTTTGTTGTTTCAACTATGGCAGCCTCAAGGTGGCTAACAAAAGTGGGAAAGCTTCTTGTTATGTTCGTAAAGAGTCTCCTGTTCCTTTCCTTCCACAGCTCCCATATCAAAAGAGACGGGCAAAGCTTCCATAACACATTATACAAGGATCCTTTCTTAAGAATTGGCCAATAGGAGAAAACAGACAAGATATCGTTTGGCAATGTGCAAGACCAGCCTAGCTTAGTGCACAACCACCTCCAGCATGCCTGTGCAAAAGGGCAACATACCAGTAAATGATTTGCATCCTCTTCCGCATTCTTACAGAGCACACACCAAGTTGGGCCTGCATATCCCATTTTCCTAAATTTGTCTGCTGTTAATATTTTGTCTTGCATCGCTGCCCAAGCAAAGGTTCCTGCCTTTGGGAGGCAAGACTTACCCCAGCAAAGCTTTAATGGCAGTGTAGATTTGCTCTCCTCTGCACAAAGTGTTAGGTAGCCTTCTTTGGATCTGTAGTTTCCTGACTTCGAATTGGCCCAGATTAGTTTATCCTCACCCGGTCTGATCTGAATGTTTCTCTTCCGTAGAATTCCCTGCAATGCCTCCCTATCCTCCCCTTGAATTTGCACTGTGCTTAGGTCTCTCCAAGACCATATCAGACGCCCATCACACCACTGTTCGCACATGTAGTCTCTTACCTTTGAGCCCCATGATTGTTGTAGCTTTACTTTCGATTGCTCCATTGTGGTGATGCTGTCAAGGCTCGGGAATCCTCCCCAGAAATCCTCCCAGAAGTTCGCATTCCTACCATCCTTGATGTCCCATGACAGATGCTTGAGTATGAGGGGTCTACAAGCCTTCATGAAGTTCCAAATCCTGGAGCCCTGCGGGAGGTGCTTTGTTAGCAGTATGCTATTCGTATTTTGACTTTCCAAGTATTTGTGTTTCAAGATCCTCGCCCATTTTGCCTTGCCGTTGGTGTAGACATTCCAAACCAGCTTTGCGCCCAGAGCTTGGTTCTGTTTTAGGATGTTACATATTCCAACCCCACCGTTGTTTCTTGCTTTGCATACAGCATCCCAAGCGATGAGAGGGTATTTCTTTTGTTCTGATGTCCCTTGCCAGAAAAATCTCCTCATACCTCGATTCATCGTGGAGGCATTGCTCTTGGAGAGAGCAAGAAATGAAAGAAGGTATAGGCAATGCCGAGATCATTGCTTTGATCATTACGATCCTCCCTGCCCATGACAGCCATTTCCCACCCCATGAAGCCATTCGATTTTCCATCTTTTCTACTAGTGGATCCCATAATCTGCAATTGCTGATTCCAGTGGCAAGTGGAAGTCCAAGATAGGTGATGGGGAATTGGCCAATCCTAAAGTTGAGCACTCGAGCCACCTTACATTCCAGTCTTTGAGGTGTGTTAACAAATAAAACTTTCGACTTTGCCTCACTAACCACCTGGCCTGAGGCTTTACCATAGTCATTTAGGATGCATTTGAATACTCGAGCTTCTTCTACCTTTGGGGTGTCGAGAAGCATAGTGTCATCCGCGAACTATTGGTGTGAGCATGGAGGGACACCCCTCGTGACTTGCAGACCTTGGATCCTGCCTTCCACCACAGCCTGATTGAGAGAGCGCCCCAGAGTATCTGCCATCAGGATGTAGAGAAAAGGAGACAGTGGGTCCCCTTGCCTCAATCCCCTTGAGGCCGAGAAGAAACAGCTGGCTCCCCATTGATCAAAATAGAGAAGCGTGGAGTGGAGATGCACTTAAAGATCCAATTGACCCAATGCTTATCAAAGCCGTAGGCTTCCAATACCTTGCAAAGAAAGCGCCAATCGATTGAGTTGTAAGCTTTCTTAATGTCAAGCTTTATCAGCATGCCAGACTTTTTGTTGTGCTGCAGGGAATGAATTACTTCTTGGGCAATCATGGCACCCTCGTAGATTGACCTGCCTGGGACAAAGCCGGTTTGCTCCTCAGCGATCAAGGCTGGCATTAGAGGCTTTAGTCTATTTGCTATTGTTTTTGTGAGTATCTTATACAATGTGTTGCACAAAGCTATCGGGCGAAATTCCTCCAAAGAGCTTGGCTTCTCCTTTGGGACGAGCACAAGAAAAGTGTTATTTACTTCCTTTAGGATATCTCCTGCAGCCCTGGCTTCTTCCAGTGCTTCAACTATATCTTTTCCTAGGAAGTTCCAGCACCTCTGGAAGAAAAGTGCCGGATAACCATCCGGACTAGGTGCTTTGTCTGGATGAAGTTGAAAAGTTGCAGCCCTAATTTCATCCTCTGTGAATGGTTTGAGAAGTGCTCTATTCTGCTCTCTGCACACCAGTTTAGGCACATGTTTGAGGAAGGCAGTTTGTTCATGTAGGTAGGATCCTTCTTAGTTATTGAGCAGATTTGAGAAGAAGTTGACAGCCTCTTGAGAGATCATCATTGCCTCATCTATTTCAGAGCCATCATTTCGTTTTAACTTGGATATCCTATTGCATTCTCTCCTTGCTCGAGTGGAATTGTGAAAAAACTTCGTGTTTCTATCACCTTCCTGTAGCCATAGCTCTCTCGACTTTTGACGCCAAAAAATTTCCTCCCTTTTCAGCTGTTCTTCTAAACCTCTCAGAAGTTCTCTCTCCCTGGTAAATAAGTCCTCATTCATCCCCTTTGCAATGACCTCCTCATTGAGCTTTCCCAGTTCACTTTCTATTCGTGCCTTTTCTTGGAATATATCTCCAAAGGTCTCTTTCCTCCAGCTTTTTAAATTCTGTTTTATCAATTTTAGCTTCTTAACCACACGGAAAAGTTTTTTGCCTTCCGGATTCTCACTATGCCACCATGATTCAATCATTGGGATGAAACCAAGTTCTGTGAACCACATTTTCTCGAACCTGAAAGGGCATCTTACCTTGCTTCTATCACCCAATATCTCTAGCTTGATTGGGTAATGATCTGAACCTGATTGGGGAACGATGTTGCATTCAAATGTGAACGAAAACTTGCTGAGGTCACCACCAAAGAAGAACCTGTCGAGCCTCTCTTCTATGTTGCTAAACCCTGATCTACGATTTGTCCATGTGTAGAAGCCTTCATTCATTGGGATTTCCATCAATGCATTTCTCATGATGAAATCCTTGAAGTCAATCTGTGACTGGGACCTTATGTGCTTACCCCCCCTCTTGTCACTGCTGCGCAGTATTGCATTGAAATTGCCTCCCACTATGAATACACTTCCGTGCTCGGATTGCATTAAATCCTCTACCTCCTTCCACGTCGCTCTCTTTCCTTGCACAAAGGTTGGCCCGTACACATTGATCAATATGAACGATAGATTAGCTCTGTAGCTTCTAATTTTGCAAGCTAACGATGATTTATTTGCAGCCAACTCTTCTACACAAACTACCAGAGGCTCCTGTGCATCTACCGAGAGCAGTTTCCATGCTTTGTGATCTCGAGCTAGTTTTTCCACCCCCATTTTCCCTAATTTAGATTCTTGTATTAACAGCACATCTGTGTCTATGACAGAAAGGAAACGCCTGAGTAGGCGTTGCTTGTTAGGGGCATTTAAGCCCTTAACATTCCAGCTATAGATCCTCATTTCCCCCTGGGAAGGGTATCGCCCTTCCCTGACCTCAGTAGCATGGAGATTTTTTGTTGTCCAGGAGCCTCTCCATCCATGGCTCGCATCTCCTCCTCAGATTTTCTGCCCACTTTCTTTTTGTCCCCACAGTCTGGATTACACTTCCCTTCCAACGTTTGCTTCACCCCAAGATTTCCTTTCGGAATTTCCTGGTCAGCTGGAATTTCTTGAGAAAAATCCCCTTCCTGTTCCTCTGCCAGCCTGGGTTTCACCTTTGTCTCCTCCAACTCACTTTCTGGGTCCGCCTGCTTTGCCTCCTCTAATGGCTTAGCCATTGTCCATTTTATGTCCATAAAAGGGACCAGTTGCAGGTTGTTTTCTCCCCAGCCTAGCTCATCTCCTTCTTGAACTTCAATCTGGGAAAGGTGTTCCTGAGAATTCCCTAATTCTTTCTCCATTGAGCGCAGGTCGTTACCTACCTCCATGATGGTGTCCCAATCTCTCAGCTGGGATCCGCTATCATTCTCCAATCCTCATTAGCTTCCAACCCACATTTGACTTCTGCATATGCTTGGGGAGGATCCTCATTTGTGTCTTTGTCCATCCTTTCTGGCTTTCCCTCTTTCTTTTGATTTTCTGCTGGTGCTTTCGAGGTGCCCTCACCATTCTCCATAATTCGTTTGCCTTTGGGGTCCTTGTTTATATTTTCCCAGAAGGACTTATTTACCCAAGCTTTCCTAATCTGGTTTTGTTCCTCCGAAAACTTCCAAATCACTTTCTGATAAAACCTTCCTCCTGCATGAATCAGTTCTAGGGTCTCCTCTATGGAGTTCCATGGGGCTAGCTCCACATAGATGTTCATTATACCATTATTGCTGGAGCGAAGCGTTGCCTCATCCACTTTGACTGTTTTTCCCAGGGCATCACCTATGCAAAGTAGAGCCACTTGTCACCAAAGTTCCGACGGTAGATTCGGTAGGCTGATCCAAACAAGCATTTTATTTGGGATGTATTCTTGTGGTCTAAAGTTTCGTTGCCATTGCATCAGATGAAAGCCCATGCCTTCAAACATCAAGCCTTTCTTCTTCAAGATTGCTTGCTTGGTTCGTTTCGAAGCACATTCAAGGATAAAGAATCCTTCCTATATGAATTTTATCTCAGCTTCGCCATTCCAAGCCTCCTTCCACCAAAGTGCCATCTTTTCCTTGGAGTAATTGCCTCCCCACCATTTCCCAAAAATTGCGCATTCCGCCAGTTTTTCTCTTCTTCCCTTGGTCAAAACTGGGGGTATCACGATGGTTGTGCTTGAGTGAAGTTTGCGAAATTCCTTTTCGTCTCCTAAAGGATCTCTTCCTGCCCTTTCCCCACCAGACTCCCATGGTGGTTGCAGACGGTGTTTTCCTTGGTTTAAAGTTCCTGCTGCTTGTTCTGGTCTCCCCTTTCTCCAACTGCCATCAGAATCCGCCCTAGGGTTCCGATTTTCCCAAAACCCTCCATTCCTTTTTGAGGTGGTTGTGTTTCTCTTCCGTGTCCTGCTCTGTTTAGGGTTACCATGCCCTCCCATTTTCCTTGATCCTTCCCACCTGACTCCATTATTCGGGTTTATCCATGGCGGGGGGTTTCCGTATGCCTCCCTTCCTTGAAATTTCTAGGTTTCCGTCACATTTATGTACTTTAGTAATAAATATGGATATTTAATATACTTAAAATCTATACCATGCAAAGAAGGGCCTCCTTGTGGAAAAATGTTTAGCTTTGAATAATACATGATATTAGGCCCTATTAGTAGAAAGTATATATAAGTTGGAATTGAAGATCAAGCCTTTGTAAGAAAATTTCAACAATTGAAAGTGACCATGTAGCTAAAGTTTTATCTACACAAAATAACCAAATATTATTATATATGTAAAAAAAGTGAAAGAAAGCATTAGGAAACAATAATAAAGATATGAACTAGTGTAATAATGGCTAAATATGAAATATCCTGAACAAAGAAGTGGAAAATTATTTGAGATAGAGTAAATCTAAGTAGGAATGGTCTATTAGATGTCACCATGGGCTAATCACTCAACTGTACTAGAAGTTGTCAACTAGATGAAATGGTTTTTATGATTGTTGAATAACATGCAATGGATAATAATTATTCAATTTTATTTTTTGAGTCACCCAAAACCACTACAATTATGGAGATACATGCTTTAGATTGAAGGTCATGATTAATACATGTAGACTAGAGTATTGTGTAGTGTAATAAAACAATTCAATAGATATCACCATTGTAAGGCTCCTCCAATGACATGTGTTATTATTTAATTGATAAACAAGATGATAAGACCCACCTATGATTATCATAAAACTTTAAAAGAATTAAGCATCCTCACCATGAACAAACAAGGAATGTGTAGGATCATCATGGAAAAAATAGGCCCTTAAGTGGCAAAAAAATCAGAAAAATCAGAGTTAGGCAACTCGAAGTAAAAATTTGTATAAGTTATCTATATTATTTCAAAAATATGTAAGAATAGAATCTATAGCAAATTGAATGTAATTTCTAAACTACTAGATTTTTTATTTTTTTTAAATCTATTTGGTGAAAATTTGAAATTTCAATACGGTAGTACTTTTTCAGGGGAAAAAAAGAAGTAGGGTGTTTGACCACCCTAACCACAAGAAAATGATAATATTTTTTTATAATATTTTTGACATAAGTAGAGGACTCATGTCTTGATGTGATGCATATTTTTTTGTAATTTTTTCCAAGTAAATTATAATTAATTATGAATTTTTTATTACAACTTTTAAAAAATATAAAAACTCGTATTATGACCACCTTAACTTGGTCAAAACTTCATGAAATTCAAATTTTCTTTTTTTAATCCTATAGTATCAAAGCATAGAATGTGATGCATATTTTGATTTGAAAAATGTGATACCATTTGAAAGCTATAGATGTTTTTCAATCAGCCTATCAATCAGGACTTTAGTCATTTCAAATAGAAAATGAATAATAATTATTAATTAAATTCAAAGTAAAGCATAATTTATATTGGTGGAAAGCTAGAATTTCCTTTAAAAACTCTTTTCATTTCATCAATTTTGAGTAAAAAAAGGGTCATCATCCACATACCCTACAAATACCCATCATATCACCACTTTTTGGCCCATCATGATCCTGCACATACCCACCAATAAGTGGTAGTAGTCATGTATAGCTAAAATATGCATTGAAAACATTAATCAACCATGTCTTGTTGATTTTGTAATCACTAAATGACCACAAGATATCCCTATGGAAAATGTCCATGTTCATATGAGCCAACATTATTAATTTGGTCATATCACTACCAGTAAGAGGGTCGCATGGTATGAGTGATAAGATGTTGGAGGGGGTTAATTCTAGGTAATTAAATGATTGGAGTAAACACCACTATATGTCACATATGGTGGGACAAATATGATACAAGAATATACATAAGATAGAAGGATCTCCATATTTGATGGGAATGCATCACCATGTTTAGATGCATAAGAGAGGATAATGGTCAAATTCAATTCTAGAGTAGATTATATAGATAATTTAAAAGGTGGATTTTATCAAAATATAAAGTGTAGGGAATATAAAATGGATATTATTAGGAAAATAAGCCAATTTTGTAGTTGTTAGTAGCTAGGAGAATAAGGGATTAGAAAAAAGGAGTCATTGAGATAAATCGATAGTGAACAATAGTGTGGATTGGATCAACAAGTAAATGCAATGCTACTAATATTAACATGTGTCTTTATCTATATATTTTATAGCTATAGAAATGGAATGGAAAAATAAGTTATATAATAATGATCTTGTGAAATATTGGAAATAAGATTTAGTTTATTAAATAAATATGATTTTTTCTAAGGCATAGAATTTAGGGTGACTAACGCTTGAAGATGACACAAATCCATGAATGTACCCTTAAAATACACATAACTATTATAATTCTAAGGCACCGTGAGCCACAAGATGGACACCCATGATATAAATACACTATAAAATCCATAGAACAGGCCATCCACTCCATCAAACAAAGAATTAAGCCTAAGAGAGATAAGGATAATCCAATGATGTTATTAGATTAGCCATCCTTAAACAAAAAAATAAGTATTTATAGCTCACTTTGAAACCATTAAAAGAACACAAATAGTTAAGAATCACAAAGATAAATGTATTATATAGAATCCCAAACTACACCAATATAAGAATCCTAATGTAATAAATCATCATATATCATGTATGTAGGTGTGAGCCTAGGATCACCATTTGCAGAATAAACCTTCACAAATGCAAGAGAAGCAAATAAGCTATTTCACCAAAAATAGGGAATAAAATTGAGATGCTAAAAATACATATTGTACAAGCTTTTAAAGCTGTGAAAATATCTAACACGTGAAATACTACCCTTTGGGAAAAAACCACCCGAAGTTATTTACCCTAAGATAAAATTAATACACTAACACCTCCCCTCCCCACCCCCCCGCTTAAGTGCAAACTTAGGGAGAATTATTATGCAAAATGAAGATGCAATATGGGTCCCAGCTACAAAACCATGTTAGGTACCCATTTACAATGCAAAAAGAAATCTCTCACAACTAGAGAAAAGGAGAAAAACCCTATGGGAAAAAAACTCGTTTCAAAGAGAGAAGAGAAAAAAAAAATGATGCATGGATGGAGGAATCAATCAAACCCCGAAGGACTACATGCATCATGTATATACAATAAATGATCCCCCCATAGGAAGGAAAAAAAGCAATATTATATCCCCCCCATAATGAATAAGCTCCACTACTGATGGAATATGCATGCAAACAAAAGATGATCCAATGCCTACAAACAACTCCTCTCCCCTTTAGAAGAAACAAGTCCAACAAATGATGAAGCCACTCTATGTGCAACTGAAAAAAGGAAGTATCCAAATAGAAATATTTGAAGAGTGAAGAATCTCCAAGCATGAATAATCCACCACATAATCATGATAAAAAACAACCAATAAATGTGACAAATCAAGTGAAGGCTCATTAATGCCAATCTCCAAAGATAATCTAGATGAATCAACAACCATGTTGAAACTAACATCAAAGAGATAAATTCCCTCAAGTATGTCTCCCAAATCTACAAGATGAGAGTCCATAAACAAATCTGAGATTCCTACCAAATACTCATCCAATAAAGAAAGATCTAAAAAACTATGACCAACCTTCTCAAGAGAAGAACTCAATTATGAAGAAGCGGGAGGTGAAAGAGGAGGAATCTCAACACTAGTCTCAAGAACACAAAGATTCAAGTGATTGAAATTCTCCTTAGAAACATGATTCACCCTTGATGGAAGGGTATGAACATCAGCCAAAGAAACATCATCATCAAGAATAAAATGAGAAAAAGAATATAAGTGAGATGCGTGATCCACCACCCCTATAGCAATGATATCTCTAGTTTGTATGTCCCAAATGTATACATGATGAATAGTGAACTCGACTATCTTACCTTATGCACGATGAGTAATTTGACAAACAAAAAGAATATTAGTGGTCAATGAGGGGACATAAAGAACATCATTAAAAGATCCTTCACCCGTATGAGTATAACTTTTTCCACAAACTTTCATGTAAGTTTTGTTACCCACGAAAATCTTAGGTGAACTAAAAGGCTCAAAAGAATAGAACACATCCATAGAAGATTCCATATGATGAGATGCAGCTGAATCAAGAAGCCATTGCCCATTTTTAGGAATAGTGGAAGCCAAGAGTGCTTTACCTTTCATCCCATTAGCAAATCCTACATTCCCTATCTATGTAGATTTGGATGATGATGCAGATGGAGATGTAGAAGAAGAAGAGGGATACTTTGATGAGGGTAGAAAGATATTCTTCTTCTGAAGGTGAGTAAGCTCATCAATCTTCTTAGTATAACACCTATGCTCATCATGTCCAGATCTCTTACAATAAGCACATTTGATCTTCTTCTTTTGTGATGGTTCCTCTTTGGAAGAGGTTTTGGTCTCAGGAGTAGGATCCTTAACTTTCTCATTAGACTTAGAATCCTTATTCTATTTCTTATTCTTATCACTTGAAGATTGAGCCATCAAGGCATGACTCTTAGGAAGAGCATCTATCTGAATTAACTTGGCCTGCTCCTTAGTCAATCTATCACAAAACTCCTCATTTAATGAAGGCATCTTATGATATTCTCCCATGGCATCCATAGAAGAATAGAAGGTAGAGGAAAACACTTGAAAGGGACCTCTCAATTTTGACAAGATCAAAAAAA